>JAHKKF010509949.1:0-11629 GCA_019740295.1 Labeo calbasu | reverse complement strand
TACCTTCATAGTGACCAAACCTGTGAACCATCAGTGTTTTGAGTAATAATTTGACTACAGGTACAGCCTGGTCATTAGCTGACCCCTGCTTACAGCCCATCTAAGTTACTCAAACCCTCTCTTTGTGCTGACATGCACAAAATCTTAGCACCCCTACCTCATTAGCTGCCCCTAACCAGCTATTTACACCTTACACGGCTACAGAGCCGTTCCCTATACAGATAGATTAACACCTCTGTACGTACTTGCATTTGCCGTCTGCATCTCTCTCTCAAGTTCCCACAAGTTAACAAGCATGCCTCAGACATCCAGCCCTGCCACCCACCAGGAACACCTGGAGGCCTTGAAGTGCACTGTGATGGACATCCTTCAGCCTAAAGCAGCCAACAACCTGCAACGGCACAGAAAGGAACAGCAGGACTGCGACGCAAGTGGACACCTCACACCCAACGTGGACAACCAGGAGCTGACCAGCATCATTTTCTCCTTGGCCCACACCCTCAAGGGCCTCAGACAGGAGGTAAATGAACTGAAACTGCAAGTCACAGAGTTCCAAAGGGAACCGACACCTGCTCAGCAAGAGAAGGAACAGGACAAGCCCAAGGAACCTGAGAGAACGGCGCAACAGAAGGAAATCACCAGTCTTCAGGAGGCTCTAACAGCTGCTGGACACCGAGAGCAGCTTGAACAGGCCACCAGACAAGATTTGGAAAGAGAACTGTTTCACTGTTTCAAGTCACTGTTAAAACAGCATACATGGAACTTAATGAGAGAGACACTAGAGCTAAGGCCCTAGAAGGCCATCTGAATGCAGCCAGAGCTGAAGTTCCAACCCTGACTCAGCAATTCTGCAACATTAAAGAGGAGCTTGACATGGTTCAGAGAGAACTGAAACAGTCTTACAGACTGTGTATGGACTCGAATAAAAGACAGCCTGCTGCACATTACACAGCCAGCAGGGCAAACCCCCATACCCCTGTACACAGATACAAAGGGGGGAGCCAAAGCCTTCTGCTTGACACTTCACAAGTCAGTTTCCAGAAAACCGCCGCAGCCGCAGAAGGAACAGAATTAATTCAGACTAACCCCGAAATGGCACATGAATTGACACTCAAAGAACTCAATCGAATGACCAGAAACATCCCTGCATTCACACCAGAACTTGCAGGAGACCATGACGTCCACGCCTACATGAGAGACATTGACTTTTTCCTTCAGTCTTGGAAATGTGTGAACCACCAAGATAGACTTTATCTGCTCTGGATCACCTCTAGCCCAGAGGTGTGACGCTTCCTAGCTCGACAGCCAGGACACATCCAATTGGACTACCAGCAGCTAAGACAAGCCATCATTGAGAAATTCTTAGACCCAGAGTCTGAACACAGACTGATCGCTGCCCTGGCCACCAAACAGAGCCGGTATGAAACTCCATATGCTTACTACCACAGACTTCGACAAGCTTACTTCGGAGCTCGCAATGAATCTGGGATGGAGGAGGACACCAGCTTCAAGAGTCTCTTTCTCCGAAACCTCCGTCCTATTGTGAGTTACCATTTAGGCATTTTAGCCTGCCCTCACTGCCTATTTGACAACTGCGTGACCTGACACACAAGGCCTTTAACAAGCACAAGGCCTCCACCAAAGGTGTTTGTAAGACCCCACTGATTCTGAACTGAAGAACTGAACTCAGAATTCAAAGCAGGCACCAGAAGACACCCCGCATTGCCACAATACCAGGCCCTTTTACAGAAAGACACTAGCCAATAGAGGACAGAACCGTCACCATGGCAACAGACCCAGGTTCCAGACCAACCACTGGGAGAAGCCATGGAAAAGGGGCATCCTCAGCCTGCGAACACCACGGTATGTCCAACAGCAGTCAACCACATCCTCCTCCACACCCTTTATACAGGTGCTAAACAGAGGCTGCACAACGACAGCTGGACACACCTACTTCTGGGTTACAGGAGCAGCTGACACTAGCAAAAGAGCTCCTCCAACAAAACTCCACTGAGAAGTACTGGAAAGGACAAACTTTTGACTCCTTGTCAAACATAACACAGCATCAGACTCCTCCAGGGGAGGAGCATCCTGCAAAACCAGCCGACACCCCAGGAGCAGCCAGACAACGTTGGATAGAGCAACGGGCCCACATGCCTAACAGCAAAACCTCTACCAACACAACTCAGGCAAACTTAAGTCAGTGCTGCCACCAGAGTAAAGCAGCACTGCCAACATCAGACTTTTAGTGACGTTCAAGCAAAATATAGGGCCAACAACCACCTGCTGCCCTCCTGCCATCATCACTAGATCAGTCTGAAACTCTCTTCACACTACCATCTCCGTTACGATTCCCTGTGACCCTCGGAATCACCCGCCCTCTCACAAGTGAGAGTTCAAACAAATACCATGGATAGCCTATCGCCTAACAACACCTAAAGCAACCATCTGACCCAGGCCTACTCACTCCAGGATGACAGGTGACATTGCCACGACACCTGCTGCACAAGCTCAAGGACCTGCACCTTGCTACTGCCTACACCCCCACAGCACACCACATGACAGCACCCCAACCACTCCTGGAGGCACCAACAGCAAGAGAGCCACCGCTCTCTCCCAGCCATGGCAGGTGCATGTCTGATTGTTCTGCTCCTCTGACGTCGCTTGCTGTTGTCTGCTGGACAGACAACAACGTTCAAAACGGGGGGGGGATGTAGCATCTGGACCAATCAGACATACAGTTATTTGTTACATTTAACAAATAATCTTTAAAACCAAAAGCCAGCTATATGCTGGAGTTCTGGAGACAACCCCCCAAAGCAACTAACACCCCAAAAGGGCTCAGTTGCCAGGGCGACCATCTGATAATATGGGTTTTATTGCCCCAAAGGAATGCACATGCTACATTTGCCCATAGGAAAGACACAATGCCTATAGAAACAGACTTTCCTATTCATTCACAGACAAACCTATCCTTGACCTTCCTATCACACATAGCCCCAGGTCATTGTGTATAGTTTTACTATTATTGCCTTGTATTTTGTGTTTTTCATTGTATTCTGTTGTATGCATTTGTTATGATAGATCTTTAGTGTAGTATAACTTACCTATGCCATGTTTGGTCTCTTTGAATTTGTATTTTGATGATCTAAATGATGGTGTATATTATATGTTGATATCTTTGCAACATATTAGTGTTTTAAAAATCCTTAATAGTTTTTGCATCAATACCCAATCAAATTACATATGCAAAATACTGTAGTAACTTCAGTAAAGATCAGTCTACTACATGTCGTGAGTTGAAGTTAACCTTTACTTTCTGTTTACCTCAGTTACAGCAACAGACATTAGCACCGCAAGGCTTCTGCATCGGATACTTTACTTCAACTAACTTACAGTTAAGAACACAACACTAATACAATAACAACACCTTGTGGTTACTGCGGGATACTACAAATACCATGCTCACAGACAAAGAGTCGTAAACTTTCCCTCCAAAGGTGAAAGTTACCACTGGTTCTTGGACCTCCTGGAGGTGCAGCCTCCAGAGGCCTTAAATGCATCTCTCTCTTCTTCCCCCACTCTCTTCTCTCTTCACTCTTCTGCAACATCTTCCGATTGCTGCCCGTGTGGAGGAACCCACGGGGAGCCTGAGCCGGCACAGGGCGTGTCCGGCGGGCCCAACAGGCCCCAACATATAGTGCTGTGGCTCTCGACCACAAAGAATCAGACATTTTCACTCAACAGTGGAATTCATCTTCTTGACTCTCCTCAGGGGTTCAGTCAGGGGTTCTTTTAGAACCTAAGAGGATGAGGAGGATGAGCTTGAACTCTTCAGGACTTCCCTAAGTGTGCACCAGGCCTTGCGGCCTTGTCTTTCCATTCCCCAAAGATCACAGGACTTCAGCTGGGTCCCTCTCAGCTCTTGGTTCTTCTGCACTTTTCACATGGGAAGAAACTCCCAGTCACCATCGAGTCAGAACATCTTTGGAGTTCATCACTCTTCGGACCTGGAAGAACATGATCGTGATTCCAAAACCACCACTGCTCCAAACCATCATGACTTTCACCCGGGACTGCATTCGGACACTTGTTCAACGACCAAGGCAATGCAAGTATCGTACATTTAACTAAACAAACAGAGGTTTAGTATAAGCTGTAGACAGCACTGATGGTTTCACTCAGGTGGTTAACTGATTGTTTTCATGGCTTCATTCTCTTGTCTCTCTCTAATGGCTTTCACTAACCACTCCCCCATGTCTGAGTGATTTCATGTTTGTTTAGATCTTCCAGGATCTTCTGCAATGACTTCATAACGTCAATGTCAGCGATCCTCCCACCTGCGTGTTCCAGGTAGTCTGGATCTTCTGTACAGACTTCAGAATCTTCACCTTCAAGGCTCCGGTTTGCGTGTTTCAGACCAAAGGACCTTCTCGGTTCTCAGGAGTTCATCATTCACCAGCGCTTTCGAGTCCAAGGCTGGAAACGGATCTAACTCCTCTCTTTCCACTGCAACGTGGCCCAGCCGCCCAGGTCAAAAGTGAAAGACGCTGCCACCCAGATGCGAAACATAAATATATCACTATCAACGCCGTTGGTGTTAGTGTATTGTTAGTTTATGATTGCATTAGATTCTATATAACTGATATCAGTTAATAACAAATAATCTTCTGATTTATTTGTTGAAGCTAGAATAAGGTTTATCTTATTACTTCCAGGGACCTTCAGTTTATCTTTCCATAAGATAGCATTCAGAGTAACGTCCAACTCAGTCACTTGTATTTATCAGTCCTTGCACTTTATCCATTCATTGTATCCATTTAGTAGTTGTTAGTTACTCTTGTCTATCCCTTTGCTAATAAAACCCCTTTTATTACACTTGTGTCTCCCTTGTGTTGATAATACAGTGAAAAGGCTCTACAAGTTAACGATATCTCACAAATTCTTCAGATTGGTCAGACTAAAACTTCCTATAATTTAAATGTAATTCTTATTTATGCAACAATCTTCCATGATTGTTCTTTATTATCAAGGCGGAATTCCTTGGTGCCCTGTAAAATAGTATGACCAACTAACTATTAATATTGATATTATTAATATTTAAGCCAAAGCCATTACACTGGTGGTGCTACTTAAATCTGCAACCATTACATATTTGGTGCCCCGTGTGAGGCTGTCTAACACCTAAAAACATTTCACTGTTCAGGACAAACAAGGGACTCATGAACAACTATTACTACACAAACAAAATCAAAAACCGGGTCATTTTGATAAATTCAACTATATTCTCATGCACTCTATGTAAACATCTTTTATATGAAATATCTTTTTCAGATCTGTACTAAATAAACAATAACATTTTGTATGATCCCTCTTATTTTGATAAAATAATTAACATTTTGCAGATTCTGCAAGGTGTATGTAAACTTTTGACCTGTATATCTGATGCTTTACAAATAGTTAGAGTTGAACATTTTTGCTTATAGCTAGAGCAGTTTTTGGTGTTTCAGGAGAGCTTAATGCCAGTATTATGGATTGTGTTAAATAAGGATGTGCATGCAAACTATTTTACTATTTTCACTTTCTAGCAGATTTGTCTAAAGACTTACAGATACAATACAAAGCAGCAAAGAGGAAAAAACTGCAGAAGAAACAAGGTGACAACATGAAGGAATGTGATTCATGTCATGTCAACAGACCTATTTTACAGCAGGCTTTGTTTGGTTGTATGTTGCACTTCACTTGACTGCTTGTCATTTGATCTGCTTTG
Source organism: Labeo calbasu (assembly GCA_019740295.1). Taxonomy (NCBI): domain Eukaryota; kingdom Metazoa; phylum Chordata; class Actinopteri; order Cypriniformes; family Cyprinidae; genus Labeo; species Labeo calbasu. The sequence continues at coordinate 5,859 of JAHKKF010509949.1, read as the reverse complement.
TTGTTTTTATGTTGATAGTGTAGTGTCAGCTTCTTTTCTTTGTAGATTATAAACACTTTATCCATATTGTAGGGTGTGTGTGCCATTTCTTATATAAATAATGTTTTGTTTTGTTTTTTGTTAGATGAGAAGGTAAGTTTTATTGTACCTTAATATTGAATTGAGCTATGCCTTGTAATTTAATTGCTTTAATGTTTGTTATTTTGGCCTATATACGTATTCACATGTAAATACACTATATTCACTGTCAAATGGGATAGTCTGGTACATTAGTAAGCAGAAAGGTCAGGACTCACCTTCAGTTTGGTTTATACTAACTAGTGACATGATAGCAGGTACAGAAACAGGCCCTAAAACAGAGAATAAGAATAAACATCATTAATAAAACAATCATCTTTAAGATGGAAATTTGCAGGGAAATTAATGTTAAGGTAAACTAAGCTTTACAAAGCTCTGCTTCAAAAAAAAAAAAAATTACAATATAAAATAAAAAATAAATAAATAAAATAAAAGACACAAAATAAAGTTTCACACAATGATTTTTCTAAGTGCTGTAAACACCACACGCTCGCGGCACCTGCTGGTCAAAAACGTGTAAATGCAACGAGAAAGCCCAAACATATAACATGACCCTTTACAAACCAAATGCAAATGACCCAGATAACAAAATTTGTCTGGCCAAACTCTTGCCTCAGTTCCGGCCCAGTATACGGCTGGGTCCTCGGCCCAAAACTGGCCCACACCCTGGATACTGACACAAACCATTTTATCTGGCCCAGATCTTGCCTATTTCCTGTAAAATGACTTATTGTTTTATGTGGCCCAAGTCTGGCCCAGGCACTTTAAGACAGATCTGGCCCAGAAACAGCTATCACAAATAAGTCCATATAAAGAGATTTATTATAAATTTACCAAACATAGTTTAATATAAATATGTCTTAACAATGAACAAATACACTACAATACAAACATTAAAAACACGCTTTTAAAACATAAATACTAAGTGAAATATATTTACTCTATTATTTAAAAAATAATCATTATTATACCAAGCTACATCACAAATCAGATTGAGTATTGACATCATTTCTCCAACTCCTGCATAAAATTTGGGAAAAATCATGCCAGCAGGTGATGCTGGCCATAAGGGTCTATGCAGAGGACATGTCTGGATCTTGTGGTCTTCACAGAGGATCTGTGCCATTGGCTATGGTGGGAATGAGGTCTTTGCGGGGGATATATCTCTACGGCTCGTCTAATTGTCGTGGTCTCCACTGACATTCAGGGATGTGTTGTGGTCATTCCTGGGCACAGGTCCGCCATCTGACCTGGATACGGACTGGATCCAGCTAACTATGGCAACCTCAGGATAAGAGAGAGGCAGTACATAAGTGACTAATATAAATATAGATGCCATTCTAATAAAACAAGTACATCAGGTGTTATAGGAAGTGTTAACAGTTGCAGTGTCCCTAACTGGTGCAGCATTACAATCCTTTAAGGCAGTGGTTTTCAATCCTGTCCATGAAGTACCCCCAGCACTGCACATTTTGTGTCTCCATATATCTGACACACCCACTTCAGGTCTTGCAGTCTCTACTAATTAGCTGATGAGTTGAATCAGGTGTGTTAGATGAGGGAGACATACAAAATGTTATCATTGCAAACTAAAAACTGTGGCATTTAAAACATCAAACAACACAAGGTTGAACATTAAATAAATTAAATAACTTACCTTTTTGCAGCTGAAAGTAGGTTATTCCTCTTGAAAACTGCCCACCGAATGCTCCTCAGGATTTAACCGCCAAATCTTTTTCTCAGGCGACTGATTTCCTTCATTCTAGCACTGGCCTGTGGCAAAACGAACTCAGCCCGAAGGTAAATACACATAACTACACCGAGTGTGGACCTGCCGTACGTATAACAACTTTCAGCCGAGATCGGCCCATAAAGAAAAAGCCGTCTGTCAGCCAGAAGTGTTTTGTAGAGTCGGCACTGCTCTGGCCCATTATCTTCTTACCGATGCAGCGACTGAGATGGATTTTAGCCGGAATCGGCGCGGATGTGCTTGCTATCTGGGCACGTATATGGTACTTCAAAATCATATTAGAAAATGTATTTGTTCATGAATTATAACAATTTAAGTTTGGATAGTGCACTTTAACGTCTGTGTTCAAAAATGGGGGATGACAGTTAAAAGGTTAAATATGACGGTTCTATAAAGTTTGTTTTATTAATGTGCAATAATTGTTTTGTTATGCAGGGTTTGGCAAATTAGGTCAATTAGAAGAAATACGCTTACATTGTATATTATACAAGTATTACAAGTAATGATTTAAATTAATAAAAAAAGTTAATAATAAATACTGTAAAAATAAAATTAATAATAATACTGTAATAACCGTGTCTGCCAAAAGCGTAAATGCAACACTGCATAAATGTAGACATTTTTCCTCCCTGGTGAAATCTTTTTGTGTGTATGTAAGCGATCTCTTCAAACAGACATTCTCTCATTAACTGACACCTCTTATCCTGAATATTTTTGATAGGTATTGTTATTTTTGTACCAGCTGCAGCTACATCTTACCATAAACATCCACTCTGAACCTTTTCTCTGAGACAGATCCACTGTGGAGAGAAACTTTATAAAGTCCCGAATCGCTGGTGCTGATGTTCCAGATGGTCAGTGCTCCAGTCTTCGGGTCCATTTTCACTCTGCTGGTTAGTCTCTCATAAAAGGGTTCAAAACCCTGATACATCTGTGCGATACGGAGAGTTTGATCACCTTTATACAGCCATGTTACTTTACTGAGACTCTCAGTGACTTTTGTTTGTAGAGTGAGAACACCTCCCTCCATCACAGTCTTTAACTCATCACCATTCACAGGATCTGAAAGATTAAAACCGGTTAGAGTGGAGCCATGTGTTTCTTGCAATAAAATATACAAACCTCAAGTACCCAGAAAAAAAGCAGAATGTCTACTCTACTTGAATGCAGTCATTTACGAAATATATGGATTGATTTTTTGTTTCTTACAAACATGCAGCTTTTCAAGATGTGAAATTTGAGAAACACTGTCATGTTGTGGAATGTTGCAGTGCTTGAAAAGTGAAACTCAAGACATTGCATACAGCATGAATTGACTACAAACTGTTGAAAATGTTCCAGTAAGTCACTTGATCAGTGAACACAACCTCTAAAACAACAGACAAAAGAAAATATATTTCAAAGATTTATCTTACCCTCCATAAAGATGAATAACACAATGAAAACCCACATGCTGATGGATATTTAGAACAATTATTGTATTGTTATAAGCTGTGTTGATTCTCCTGATGATGATTCTGAAGCTCAGACTCATCTGATGAACATTTAGTGAAAATCTGTTTTTCTTTATCAGGAAGTGACACACTGACCTCATGTTATTAACTATATTTAGCAGAAAAAAATCTTTCAACAATGAACAATTGTTTAACTTTTATCTTGTAAACAAGGGCATTTGTGTTCGTTTGTTAATCTAGTTAATTCAAATGAATTACAGCATCTTTATTTCAATTAACTCTAAATAAAAAAATCTGTCCTCTCTAAACTGTAATTATTTCCAGGCATGTGATCAGCTAGAAACAAAAAAGCAGGAAAATCTGACCACGCCCCAAGTCACACCCACAAGCCATGCCCCCAGTACTCATTATTAAAATATATATGTATATATATTTTAGCACATTAAAAGACACATACTATTGTCCTGTAAAAAATAAAAAGCAACATTTAATAATCATGAAGTATTAATAGACTTTTTATTATTATTAAAGTACCTGCCAAAAGTTTGGAAACATTACAATTATTAATGACCTTCTGCTCATCAAGGCTAAATTTATTTAATAAAATGCAATAATGTGAAACGTTATTACAAATACAAAAATAAATAAATAAATAATATATTCTAAAATGTAATGTTATGATGCAAAGCAGAAATTTCATTATTACAATTTATTTGACTCTCAAAAAACATTTCTGATTATTATCAGTGCTGAAAACAATTGTGCTGCTTCATATTTTGTGTGTAAATAGTGATAAACTTTATTTTATAGGATTTTTTAAAAACTAGAAAGTTTAATGAACAGCATTTATTTGCATTTATCCAATATTTTAATTAAATGTGTTAATGCATTTATTAAAAAGACATAAAAATGTCTTCATTCACTTTTTATCACTTTTATGCATGATTAATAAAATGATTAATTTTATATAGACTTTTTTTTAAGTCTTATACAAATGTTTGAGTGGCATCATTGTTTCCACAAAACTATTAAGCAGCAAAACTGTTTTTAACATTGATAATAATGAGAAATGTTTCTTGACCAGCAAATCAGCATATTAGAATGATTTCTGAAGGATTATGTGACACTGAGACTTCTCATTGTAAACAACAACAGATTTATAAACATTTCTAATGACGAATGTTGCGTTCTCAAATGCAAATTACAGCGGTTTAAACCAAGAGCAGCGCAGAGTAAATCAAAACTAAAAACAGTACTGTAACAGCAGATATGTAATGTGTCAGACTACAGTTTATTATATAATTACATCACAATCATAGCGAATTTTATGACGTCACTGTGCAATCATAAATTCTCACCGGCATTCATAAAAAGTTACCAGGTCCAGTAACAAATTTCAGAGCTCAAATTTCAGACCTTTTGAGGGGCATGTGCTAAAACTCCTGAATGAATGATTCAATGACATACGTTTTTTAACGGGCAGTTGTCGCCACCTCCTGGCGGAAGAGGATAAGCGTAAAATACATACAAGTGTTAAGATACTTTTGTTTTAATCGCTACTTTAGACAGTAAGTGTTTATACCTAAACTATAAACTTTTATTCCAGTACTTCTGTTATTTAAATGTCTGTAACACAGAAATAATGATTAGAATGTGGTTGAAAAGACTGTTTGTGTTGCACTTTTTGGATTAGCAGCAGCATGAATACATATTTGAATGTCTTTAACACCTGTTTCACATCATAAGCATCAGTGGAGCGTGAGCAGCGCGTGTTTTGTCGCCGCCCGTAGCAGTGAATGACAGCGTTCACATCGGAAGCGTAATGATGGCCGACCCTCTGATTCATTAACATGGGCAGCGACAATACGTGCTTCTCACGTAAAACATGTGGATCGCGCTGTCCCATACCCGCTATTATTTAGTGCAATGTTACAATTATATCGGTCATCATGCATGTATGTATACATATGTATGTATGTGCATCATGCATGTATGTATACGTATGTGTGTATATAAAGCGCCGGATCGGTTTTAAGTGCAGTTTTGCGCGCTCGTGAATCATCTCATGACTAACTAAGCGTAGACGCGATGTAAATAAGAGATTCATTGTGTAGTTTAGTGATTACTTTGTGAGATCGCGATGAAGTGACTGAGATGAGTGACGCTTTTAAGTGATGATAAAGGGAGCGAGCTTTGCGCACTTTCTAGGCTATAGATGAGCGCGGGGCACAACGTAACACTTTTTGAATCTCTCAGTTTGTGTAAATCCACGTGGGGTTCAGAGTATAATTTTTTATCCACGTTATTTCCACACTTGTCTAGTACAAAAATGTAGCTTGTATGGAGATAAAATAATGCCTTAAAGATTTGCATGTGAAGAGTACATGTTGTGCAAGTGTACATAAGACTGTAAGTGTAAATTAAATTTGCATGCGCAAGAGAAGCTTTGTAAAAGTGTAAATCGCGTTTCAAGCGTAGGAAAAAAAGATTTGCAGCATTTTACTGTTACTTGTAAGTGTAATTCATGTATTGTGAAACTGCAGCTTCATGCTTTCCCAAAATAAATACGATCTGCAT
>JAHKKF010509948.1:0-29489 GCA_019740295.1 Labeo calbasu | reverse complement strand
AATGATATAAATGTTAATATTGATATAAATATATATGAAATGTAAAAATGTACAGGTATTTAATATGTGTGTGTGACAGCTTATATATATATATATATATATATATATATGAAATGTAAATATGTACAGGTATTTAATGTGTGCGTGCGACGGCTTTCTTACTCCCACAGCTTTTTCTTACATCATGTTGAGTGCAATCAATCAATAGTCATTAAAAATGGAATTCTAAAATGCCTCCTGTGTCTTGGCAGAAACATGAATAAAACATGCACCATAACGACATTTTCCATCAGCCCTTCATCCCAAACCTCTGACAGCACCCTCTTCCCAAAGTCTTGGAGTCTAGTTTGAGTTTGCAAATGCAGTGTGCAAAAAAAGTTTTTCTGCAGTATTGTTTATCTTTTAAAAATAAGATAAATTTAATTGAGAAGCAAACTTTTTAAAAAATGTATCTTGAATTAAGTTTTTTTTTCCATGTTTTAAGCATAAATCTAACAAAGTTAAATGAGGTTTTAGTGATGTTTGTACTTAAAACAAGAATAAAACCCAGTTTGCCCTTGGGGTAGGAAAAATTAACTGAAGATAAACGTCTTATCTAATGCAATTTTGCTTCTAAAGTAATCTTGTTTTAAGGATGTTTAGATATTATTACTAGAGAAAAATGGACTGATTAAGACCATTATTTTTGCAGTAAGATGATGTCAATATGCTCCTATAGAAGTATGGGAATGTTTCTCTTTTCCTCCTCCAGGATGATAAGGGTGCATATCCATCCCCAGACCTCCTTGAGGGAGGATAACTCCCCCGAGGAGAACTATGAGAACATGTAACAGATTAGCCGACAGGAAAATCTCCAGAGCAGATGAAAGAGAGAGTGATCGTCTCACTCTTTTTCCTCCGGGGGTTCTGCTAAAAAACCTTTCTTTCATTCCATCTCACTGTTCGAATAGAAAATGGCAGAGTAAGGCAACATGTAATGATTATTTCTCTTATGCTTGAATCGTATGCAGCTGCAAAACAATGAACTAACATCCATTTATAAAGGCAATACATGTTTTTTCATACACTGGTCAATTTTGAGTATGTTGTTTCATACTAGTGGAAAGTAAACATCCAAAATACAAATCTATTATATAAAAATCTTTTTGCGTCTGTAGATTTTTAATTATGGTAACTATTTTTAAGGCATTATCTCAAAATGTTTTTGTTTTCTTATCCACTAAATCAGAAATCTTCACTTACATACACCAAACGTTACAATTTTAGTCTATATTAGTTTAAATTATATTTAATCTATAAAGTTTCATGGAAGTGTTTGTTCATATATCATTCACCTGATTTTATAACATTTTATTCCTATAGACATGGTAAAAGTACATTTTTACCCTTGATTTTAATATATCAGCAAAATGAATAATGAAAATACTGAACCTGGCATTATCCAATGTTCAGATGGAAATGCAAAAATCCCCCTCGCGAACAACCACTTAGACGACCTTCAGAAAATGTAAAATCTAACTGAAACTACTTCCATATCGGCTGTTCGTGTGTTTAAAATGGCTGCTTTCTTTGTCTTTGTTTCACAGTGGTCAGTGCCTATACGACAAAGTTACACACAAAACATCTGCTCAGTCCTGGCTGGTTAGAACAAACGCCCAGGTGCCTAGATAAAAGCTCAATGCCGAACAAGAGAGAGAAAGAAGTTCTTAGCGCTGCTTATGATAGGCAGGGAGACCGACAGCGGCCGCTGAGTCTGAACACACAGCGCTCCTTGCTGTTTAAGCTTCCTCTTTCATCCTGGCTGCGGGGGCTGGGAATCAGAGTCCAACTTCACAGCGGCGCACAAGCTGGATAATCTCTAACGTGTGAAGAAAGAGAGGTCATTCAGACGGTAAAGTCTGTCTTGTTACAAGTATTTGATCAACACGACATGGCCTACATCAGACGCTTCAAGATAGGATGCAGGGTGACTGTGAAGTGATTGTAAACATGTACCAGAATGGAAAATGGTTTGAAATGTGGCAGTCAGACAGTTTTGCTAATGGAGATTGGGACTAGGTTCATTAGAAAGTCCAAGATGGTGCCAGTCCTGCTCTAAAAATACTGTGTTGAGCTTTTGATTGATTTCTGGGCAGAGCTTTCATTACTTGTCAGAGGTGTGTTTTTTGTAAGACAGTGTAATTTGTCGTTTAACCAGCATAGTGTAATGCACTGAAGACTGTTTCCCCAAAACCGTAATAACATGTTTCCACCTTCGTCATCCGTCAACAATCTAGGAATGTCATTAACAGTGTTGGAGGTAACGCATTACAAGTAACACAATTTATGTAATCAGATTACAAACGTTTCCTATTCTTCATGTAATCAGTAGTTTGAGCGGCGCCCTCTACTGTACAGATGTGAATTTGCATTTCCTTCAGCCAGGTGCTTCATGTTTGGTGTGAAAGGGTTTTTGCTGGTCCTTGAATCTGATTGGCCAAGAGGAGTGTGATATTCTAGTAACATCAGAACTCCTCCAACCGTTTCACCGTTTGTATCACTCCGCTTGCATTATTTGTCACAGCGAGTGTCATGGTGGATGTCCAAATCCACTATAATTTTATAAATAATAATAATTTTTGTGGGAAACACACCCCAAGTCGAGAGTTGTAGTTCCAAACACACAAGTTTGCAAATGTCCTTTGTAACTATGGTTTCAGGAAACGAATCATTCCATAGTTCCATAGTTCCAACTGCACAACTTTGTAACACTGCAAATGTTCATTGAAACTATGGTTTCAGAAAACACTGATTTGTTGAACTATATTAGTAACGGCTGAATTTCGACCATAGTTGGCTAACAGTGATTTTGGGAAACACACCCCAAGTCAAGAGCTGTAGTTCTAAACACAAGTTTGCTATGTTCTTTGTAACTATGGTCATTGAACTAAGTTAGTAATGGCGGAACATGGGACAACAGTTAGCCACAATGATTTTGGGAAACACACCCCAAGTCAAGACACAAGTATGCAGATGTTCTTTGTGACTTTGTTTTCAGATGAATCGTTGAACTAAGTTACTATTGGTGGAACTTGCAACCATAGTTAGCTAACCGTGATTTTGGGAAAAACACTGTAAGTCGAGATCTGTAGTTCCAACTGCACAACTTTGTAACACTGCAAATGTTTGTTGTAACTATGGTTTCAGAAAACACTGATTTGTTGAACTATATTAGTAACGGCTGAATTTCGACCATAGTTGGCTAACAGTGATTTTGGGAAACACACCCCAAGTCGAGAGCTATAGTTCTAAACACAAGTTTGCTATGTTCTTTGTAACTATGGTCATAAATTTACTATATTAGTAAATTTATGTTAGTAACGTCTGAATTTCGGCCATAGTTAGCTAACAGTGCTTTTGAGAAACACACCAAAAGTCGAGAGCTGTAGTTCCAAACACACAAGTTTGTTAATGTTCTTTCTAACTATGGTTTCATAAAAACGACTAGTTGTACTAAGTTAGTAATGACGGAACGTGCGACAACAGTTGGCTAACAATGATTTTGGGAAACACACCCCAAGTCGAGAGCTGTAGTTCCAAACACACAAGTTTGTGAATGTTGTTTGTAACTCTGGTTTCAGGAAACGAATCGTTAAACTAAGTTACTATTGGCGGAACTTGCGACCGTAGTTGGCTAACAGTGATTTTGGGAAACGCACTGTTAGTCAAGAGCTGTAGTTCCAACTGCACAGCTTTGTAATGCTGCAAATGTTCGTTGGAACTAAGGTTTCAGGAAACACTGATTCGTTGAACTATGTTAGTAATGTCTGAATTTCGACCATAGCTGCCTAACAGTGTTTTTGAGAAACAACACCCCAAGTCGAAAGCTGTAGTTCCAAACATTCAAGTCTGTGAATGTTCTTTGTAGCTATAGTTTCAGGAAAGAATCGTTGAACTAAGTTATTATTGGCTGAACTTGCGACCGTAGTTGGCTAACAATGATTTTGGGAAACGCACTGTAAGTCGAGAGCTGTAGTTCCAACTGCACAACTTTGTAATGCTGCAAATGTTAGTTGGAACTAAGGTTTCAGGAAACACTGGTACATTAGTAAAGTCTGAATTTCGATCATAGTTGGCTAACAATGCTTTTGGGAAACACACCCAAAGTCGAGTAGTTCCAACTACACAAATTTGCGATGCTATTTGCAAATATTCTTTAAAACTATGGTTTCGGGAAATGCAGAATCGTAAAGTTTTCAGTAACAACGGAATTGCAAGCATAGTTGGAATAGCAATGCTTTTGGAAACCACACCCTAGGTTGTTAACAGATTACTGTGGGTGGGGCATTTGACTGACAGCTGGGCAGGGCTTCCACACAGATTAGTGGGTGTGGCTTTTGACACCATGTGAGCGGGGCTCGTGACTCCAAGTGTGTCTCTGCCACCTGTGGCAAGTCCATAGTAACAACACTGATAAAACAGCTTATCCTGTGAATGTGCAGTTGCGTCCTAGGAGGTGATATCATCATACTGTTAGCAGTCAGACAGTGTGCGTGTGTGTGCGTTTGTGTGTGTGTGTCAGAACAGGATCATTAATTCCAACCAGGCTCAGACAATCGCATCAACAAATCCCATCTCAGTCTAGCGTATTTGACCCTAGTGAAAGAACTGCCAGCAGGGAGACTGTTTGTGTGGATTAGAGAGATAAAATTGCACGGCACCAGAAGGAGCTTTTACATTGACACCCACACTGACCATTTATGAAAGATATTTGAACAGTGAGCCATGGCGGAGAGCCGTGCAGTATGAGTAACTGATATTTATAGTGATCCTGGTTGGGGATTGGGGGGCGTTTGTTGAAATAATGTTGTCGTTATCGGTTCTCATGTCTCTGGGACATTAGGATTAGCGGTAGATAGATGAGATGGGCGTTCAGGCGCTCGCTGCAGAGCTCCACTCACGTGTGGAGAAACTCCCGAGTCTGTCACCACAGGCAGAAGATTATGCCGCATAAATAAACACAAACTGACAATTTTTTGTGAGGAGATTCAAAACCGCTGCCTGGAATTTAAGCTCTCGCCATGCAAACGCACAGCCGACAGCCAACTTCAGCCAAATACACACATAAATATGCCTCCATCCGCTAGGAATGACCACTGTGTTTAGCCTGAGAGCAGTTCACGGTGATCGGATAAAGAACGCTTTTGCTCTCTCCCCCCTCTCTCTATCTTTTTCATTCTCTCTTTTTATATCCCTCTTGCGCGCCCGCTAATGGGCTTGCAAAATGGGGTAGAGGCGGCGGAGATGAGCTGCACACCTTTGTGCCTCCTGTTGTTCTAAATACCTCCCTTTTAGGTGGAAAACAGCATTTGAATTCAGAACTGCTCACAGCTGAAATGAAATGCTAATCTCACCCCACGTTTTATTCTTTCCTGTTCTCGGCTGCTCTCTGGGCTCACCATACGCCGTAGCTATCGCAGAGTTCCAGGAAAGCATTCCGGTTCCAGAAGGAGCGCGACGCTCAGCCTCAAATCCGAAAATTAGCGATATTTCACATCAAATTGAGTCACGTTGAATTGCATCCAACTATGTACATAATTACACGTGCTGATGTGTGTGTAATGAAGATTAGATACAGTGTTAACGCAGTTGTGTGCATTAAATGAGAGCTTGTGCGCGCACTGGTGAGTGTGCGTCTGTGATAATGTTTCTATTACTGGTTTGCCTTCATAAATATTAATGTAAAACATGCTGACCTTAATTTCAATTCTGTCTGCTGGCAAATCTCACCCCTCTCATCCACTCACTTACTGAGAGGGACAATCGAAGTAGACGTTGATGATGAACCCCCATTATGCAGTTTTTTTTTTCTACAGGATGGAAGGATGAGTAGTTGTTGAATGTATGGATGAATAGATGAATGAATAGATGTTGCAGGTGCATGGCATAATAGATTTAAGCAGTCAAATCAGTAGAAAGCAGACAATGTTCTCATTGCGTCGAAATACTAAAGTGCTACATGAATGCGATGGTAAAATTCAGATGAAAAGTCACATTAGAGAAGGCGTGCGATTGACTGATTGCCCTGTCAATGCAATAATGGCTGTTTATTATTTTCACAATCAGTCTACAGATTGGAAAAGGTCAAACCGGTGGAAATAGACAAAATAATAATCCTAAACAACTGAACTAAACAATCTGGACCCACTTTTGGAAACTGGAAGTGAGAGATTTTTAGCGAACAAACAGCTCAGGTAAATTAAACATACATATGTACACCTATGTACATATGAGACAAACAATAAATAAATGAATAAATAAATAAATGAAATAAAAAAAGAATAAGTGAATGAGAGATCAGGAGTATCAAATAAATTCTTAATATTTATTTATTTATTTATTTTCTTATTTATTTAAATTAATTTATTTATTTTTTTGTACTTTTTGTGTGGGTCTAAATTATTGATTTTGCTTTTATGCAAAAATCATTGGGATATTAAGTAAAGATCATGTTCCATAAAGATATTTTTTGTAAGTTTCCTATCGCAAATATATCAAAATTAGTTATGTGCATTGCTAAAAACCTCATTTGGACAACTTTAAAGGTGATTTGCACAATATTTAGATTTTTTTGCACCCTCAGATTGCAGATTTTCAAATGTATCTCGACCAAATATTGTCCTATCCTAGCAAACCATACAACAATGGACAGTTTATTTATTCAGCTTTCGGATAATGTATAATTATAATAATATAATAATATCTCATTTTCACATTTTTAAATGACTGGTTTTGTGGTCCAGGGTCCTTATATTAATTTTTGTTGTTTGTTATTCTTTTATATTGTATTTGTTTCCTCTCATTTCTTTTTCTGGCAATATTTTATGTAATGCAATCATGCCAGTAAAGTTTAAAACTTTAAATTGAATTATACTGATCAAAATAACCTATTATAATATTTTTTACTTCATAATTGTGTAAAGTAAATGATGTCCCATAGGTTTTGAGTTGAAAACTGCATAATTGTTAACGGGAAGGTGAATTTACTAAAACTCCCAAACACAACAAAGGAACTGCGCCTCCATGTTTCAGAAGACCACCACCCGCTACAGAGTTGTTCCAACTGTATCGTGCGCTGAAGTTGATCTAAAGAAACTTCTAAAGCATGCTGGGAAACTTCACAGGATCTAACCATGGGGTGGAACAGACTTTCCACTTCCCCATCTAATTGCTGAGAGTGTTTGTCTACTCTCAAATAAAAGTTTTCTCGCTCCGTTCGCAGCCATACAAAGTGTTATTCATCTGAACGCTCTTATGAACAGACTAACAGTCTGTTTGTTTGTTTGTTTGTTGTATATCCGGAATAAAAATTTACCCCCAACCTCTAGACTGCATCCCATAAGCATCGCAAGAGTAAGAATACCCAAAGAACTGTACCTTCCTCTCTGCATGTATATATGTGTGTGTGCGCGTGTGTGTTCAGGTTTCTAAATGATATCTTCTGCATGCTCAGATGCTCCTGAGCGGGTGGCGACACCCCCAGAGGAAGCTGATTGACAGCTTGGCAGTGATAGCAGGAGTGATTCTAGGAGCAGAGAAAGTGAGGGGGAGCAAATGGAAAGAGAGAAAGAATAAAATGAGTCGAATAGGCGAGGTCTGTGTGGATTCGTACCTTACGGTTGGACCTGCGACTGAAGGTTTTGGAAGGAGTGAAGTCTTTATCTAAAACTCAGTCAACAAAACATGATTTGCACTCATTTGTTCAATTTTTCTTTGTGTTGCTCACAGTTGAAACTACAGTAAATAAAATGATGATGAGGTACTTTGAAAGGTTCTTTGTACTTTGATTTGAAAGGTTCAGATTTTGACTGCATATGGAAACTTCTAGCGGTTCCAAATATGATGCGAGTTATAGAACTCTTTGAAATTCTATAGAACCATTTCTGGTTGGTGATTCTATGTAAGGAGTGTGTTTGTTGGATAAAATGAGCTCGATGTCCTTACATTTGTTTGGTAATTTACAATCTTAAAGATGCAATAATATCCTTTCGAAGAGAAATTATAGTATTTGTTAAGCTCATTGAGATGCAGTGGATTAATTGCCTTGGATATGTATTGTAAGTGCAACTAGACAGCGGCGTGTGCAGCATAAGCCCATAAACGCAGAAGCCATTAACACATTGAAACAAACAAAACAAAACACAATCTGTTGTTCAACTAATGGAGTTTTCAGAGTGGAGTAAGAGGAGCTGTTTTACTGTGATAAATGGCTCATGTGCAACACTATACATCAACACTAATTCTATAGCAGAAAATGTAGGCTAAATTAATTAACATTCAGTGAGGATTTACTTTGTAAACCGATTAAATGAACCTGTCACAATTACAAAAAGTAACTCTGGCCTCGTTTGCCATGAGAATTCAGAGTTAAATGCAAAAAAAAAAGAATTGGATCAATATTTTCAACTTTGAGAGAGTCAGATAAGAGTTAAAGTTTTACTTTTACCGGTTTTATCCAGTTTCGGATGCGAGAAAAGATAGAGGCAGGATTCGAGAGCATTCCAAACACAGTGATGTGCGTCAGTGGGTGGAAATAATGAATGCATCTCAACTCTGTCTTCACACAACTAAAGTTTTCTATTGAAACATCAAGTCTTAAAAAAGAGTGGTGCATCTTTCTGAACCCCTGTGTTTCACAATACTTCAAGTTCTCACTGTAACTTTGACTGTAATGTATGTGAAACTCTGAAATGCATGACAAACATGTTTCATCTTTGTTATGCTGTTCTTATTGCCTCTCTCAGGTGCCAAAGAAGTGAATGCCAGTGGCAAGACCTTTACAGTGAAGAGCTCCCTGCAGCTCCAGGTGAACCGGCATGATGACGGTGTGGCCTACACTTGTAGAGTTGACCATGTGGCCCTAACTGCCACCCACGAAGAGACCACACAGGTCTTGGAGGTCCACTGTGAGTACAGATATATCCTGACTCACACCAACATCCCATGATAGTCAAAACCATATTGCTTCTTATTTCCAGTGCAAATGTCTAAAAACTCTTAATTTTGATCAGTTTCTTAGAAAACAAGAAACTGTATCTTGGTTTAAAGGGATAGTTCACCCAAAATTCTGTCATTAATTACTCACCCTCATGTCGTTCCAAACCCATAAGACTTTTGTTCGTCTTTGGAAAACAAATTAAGATATTTTTGATGAAAACCAAGAGCTTTCTAATGCTGCACAGGCAGCAACGCAACTACCATCTTCAAGGCCCAGAAAGGTAGTAAGGACATCGTTAAAATAGTCCATGTGACATCAGGGGTTCAACCGTAATTTTATGAAGCTACAGGAATACTTTTTGTGCGCAGAGAAAACAAAAATGAGGACTTTACCCTCTTGTCATTCCAAACTCGTAAGACCATTCATCTTCGGAACACAAATGATATTTCTGATGAAATCCAAGATATTTTTGATTAAATGCATTGTGGTACTGTTGCGAATGTGCGTTGAACATTAGCACAAAAGAGAAGAAATTGTTGAATAAAGTCCTTATTTTGTTTTTTGTCATATGGACTGTTTCAGCTATGTCCTTACTACCTTTCTGGACCTCGAACATGTCAGTTGCTTTGCTCTCTTTGCAGGGTCAAAAAGCTCTTGAATTTCATCAAAAATATCTAAATTTCTGTTTAGAATATGAACAAAGGTCTTACGGGTTTGGAACGACATGAGGGTGAGTAATTAATGACAGAATTTTCATTTCGGTGCAAACCCTTTAAAGCAAGATACATTTACTTGTGAACCAAAATGATGTAAGATAAGTCTTGTTTTCTGAGAAACCGATCAAAATGAAGACTTAATTTCTTTGAGTTTTCAATGACTTGTTAAAGTTACTATGAAAAGCAATTTTGGCAACTTTTAATCCTGAAACATGGTGTTGTGATGCAAAGATTATGCAATAATTACAGAGAAAAAATCATTTACCCGTTAGAGTTTCTCTTTGAAGTGTTGACATTTAATCAATCTACCGAGATGCGGTTGAGCATTTGGGCCTGAGCATCACGTCACATCACTTACCTTTGATCTCCGCCGAGTGTCATTCCTCCGCTTGGATGCTGCTGTCTGAAACAATATTTCTTTGTTCGTCTCTCTGTCTCTGTCATAGATGCTCCCTATGTAGAGATCAAACACTCCATACCAGCCCCACTGGAGGGGCAGTACCTCAAACTGGAATGTGTACCTCACGGAAACCCCTCGTAAGCATCTGCAATTTATCAGCGTCTCGCTGAATGATAATGTTTGCAAAGTGCTTTGGGAAGATGCTACTGCACCAAGGAGAAATTGCCCTGTAGGCAGGCCTATGGCTAGCGGCTTATAACCACATGCTTGCATTAATGTGATGACTCATAAATGTGATTCTGTTGAAATTTAACAGCTATGAATATATGACCATAAATTCACAAGGAAAACAACATTAAGGAGCTCTTAGCGCTTGGTACAACTGAAGCTATAGGCCAGGGTTTCAAATATTCCCAAAGAAAAAGGCTGAGAAATCTTTGATAAACTTGGATAATCCAAATTGCTTAGTTTAAAGCTAAGGTTAAAAACTTTAAAACTCTCTCAGTGAATTTTGCATCCTCAAAGCCTTTGCTGTAACTTTGTGGTGTTGTCTTTCCATTGATTTTAGTATTAAAGGGGTCATATCATAAAGAATCCAATTTTTCTTGATCTTTTGAGATCAAGGATAGATCATCTTTTGTTCTTCATTGTACTAGGAACTTTCAGAACTCAAACCCTTCAGAACTTTTTGCTGTAGAAAAGACTATTTGTTGACAGCTAAGCTAATATTCCAATATCATACATCTGAATTCATGCAAACATATTATCACTCATATTTATGTCAACAATGCCTGTTTGGTGTACAGAAACTCAGTCTACCCAGTCACAGTGATCTAATAATGTAGCGCCTGAAGCGTAGGATATTTAAAACCTAAACTAAATAATAAAAGTATGTGATATGACCTTTTTAAGCAAGTGTCCTATCATGGAAAAGATGTTGAATTATGTTTTTAATTAAAAGCTAAAAATCTATGTTTCATCAGGCCAGACCCAGTACTCTGGACTAAAGACGGAGGAGAGCTGCCAGACCTGGACCGGGTGATTGTTGAAGGAAGAGAGCTCACCTTCATGTCACTGAACAAAACAGACAACGGCACCTACCGCTGTGAAGCTACCAATCACCTCGGCACCAGCCACGCTGAATATAAGCTGGTTGTTAAAGGTGAGTGACAGACAGATTACATTAACATGTCTGTTAAAACTAACACAGCTCTTGCTGCTCTCCTGGAAAACATCTGCGTCGTTAATTAAACCTATCCTGCTAATGACTGTCATTTTATTGTAGAGCCTTTGAAAGAAGAAATCCCTTAAAATGAGTGTTGGCCTGAAGGATCCAAAATATCTAGCTTAAACGATTTATTCAGCCAAAAATGTAAATTCTGTCATCCTTTAGTCACCCTCATGTTTTTCCAAACTTGTATGACTTAAAACGGAGTGTCTGTGTAGAGGCTATTTACACTAACTCCGCCCACCAATGTGTGGTTGGGCTAGACAGTATTACATCTGTTAAATTGATTCTTTGACGCAATCAGTTCGAATCGCCCTTTTTCCGAACTCATTCTTCTCCTTTTTCACATCACATTTCACATCAGAAATGCATTTATTTTCAATGGAAATTAATAAAATAGTAAGGCGTTTATTGGGTAGGGTTAGGAGTAGGTGTAGGGAGGGCTTTATTGTTTCAACGCAGAATCCATTCAATAATTGTAATAAAATTAATCATTTACACTCAATACATTATTGCTGAATTTTGTTTTCTAATGTACTACAATACTGACATGCAAATAAGTAGTATAAATAGCATAACTACTATTTATTGTGAAATAATAGGCCATTTTCACTTAGTTTAAATAGCATCTATCGTTAAACAATTTTCAAAAATGTCTACTGTTTTTGTCCATTATATAAAAAAAATCAATGGAACCCCAAACTTTCAAACTTTATGTTGTATCACCATATTTGTAGATTTTCTGTGAGCGACTTGACCAGTGTTTTGATTTGATTTGAGAGTGAATAAAAGATTACATTTTAAACCGTTCATCATACAAAGTAATCATATTGTCTTCTTACAGACTTCTTACAAGTTATGGATTAATTTAATTTAATCTGTTTTCAATAAAAATAAAGAAAATAATCGAAAAGTGGAGAATGAGGTTTATCAGGTAGGGTTAGGTGCCCGCAGTAAGCCTTTGAATAATTTGAATAAAAATGATCATTTACATTCATTATGTACTACATTTTTTTAATGTACTACAATACTGAGGTGCACATATCTGCCACTAAGTAGTAAAAAAAGCATAATTTATTGCAAAGAAATATGCTATTGTCACTTAGTGTAAATAGCAACTATTGCTATAAAAATTATAATTTACATTCAATACGTTCAGTACATCAAAAGTTACTGTTTTTTAATGTACTACAATACTGAGGTCCAAATATCTGCCACTAAGTAGTATCACCACATTTGTAGTCTTTCATTGAGCGAGTTGATTAGTGTTTTGATTTGATTTGAGTGATTAAAAGATTAAATTTCAATCCGTTCATCATACAGAGTAATCATATTGTTTCAGAAGATTTCATACCAGTTATGGATAATTAATTTAATTTAATTTAATTTAATTTAATTTAATTTAATTTAATTTAATTTAATTTATGGAATTAATAATATTTATAATATTGGCAAAAGTTAGGATTCTTCTATGTTGCACAGAAGAAGGAAAATCATGCGCGCTTGAAAATAAATGATGACATAATTTGACTGCCTGAAATATTCCTTTAATTTAGTGACAGTGTTCCAAAGACATAAAATCACCTATGCAGCAACCCACTTTTCTCTGTCCTTCTCTGTCTTGGTTTAAGAGAATGAGTTTCACCCGCTTAGCATAACAGCAAAGCATGATGGGTCTTGATACACCCTGAGGTTCAGAGGCTACAGTGCGTCCACATCTGCCGTCTCTTTCATCAGAGGCAGCTGTGCGGATACGCTCACAGGCTAAGAACGGATATGACTGTGGGCATCGAGCGGAAGAGTCTCTCCAGCCCCCCTGCTTCTTGTGCCTCTGCCTTCTTGACACTAAACCCTCCAGGCTGGAAAACTCTTCCTCCACCTCTCCGTTCAAGAAGTTTCTTTTCTCTCACTTTCTCCTTCTATCACGGCTTTTGTATCCTCCCACAGGGCGACTTAAGAAGATTTAATTAGCCGTTATGGTGCAGTGTAGGGGTCCAGCCAGTGGCTCATTGAAATGTCAGGACACTATAACAACAAGGAGAACCAAAGCTCTTAATGATGTTGATACTATAAAACTGACACCTTCTCTGTAGGAATAAAAAGCTAATTGGGTGTCACAAATATAAAGCACCATGTCTGAATTCATTACTGTCTTTTTAAATGGCAAAACATGATGCCGTCCTTCCAATGGTGATTAGCACAAAACCCCGAGCAATATAATGGTCACTGTCCTTCATCAGATCACCTTTCTTGCATTGTGCCAATTGAAAACGCAATATTACCTGTTCAATATGCAGCCGATCGCTTTATATTCCACGCAGAGGGCTGACATGTCAGCGGGGTACTTGAGTGAGAAATATAGTCAATATTACTATTCAAATCTCACCCTTAATTAAAATTGGGCCATGACATTTAAATAAGATATTAGAGCAGGCCAATAGTATCTAGACTGTTTGAACAGGTTTGAACACTTTAATAAATCTCTGAATCTCCCAACTGAAAAAAAATCAAAGCCAAAATCTCATGATCTGCTAGGTGCACTTTTAAAATGAGAACAATTTCTGTTATATAGCTAGGGTTTTTAAATGTGAATTTCTGCAACACTAGTTCATCAAGAAAAATAATGAATGTTTTGAAAAGTTTCCCAAACACCTCCATGGTCTACCATTGGTTGGTCAAACTGACAGCAGACTCACTCTATTGGCTGAGTTAAGTGTTGCTATGCTGGGCTGGTCAAATGATCAAACAAACAGAGCAATGTTTTGATCGCAACAGAAACTGTTTATACTTTTGAAGAAAACAGCTAATGAATGACTTATTTGTAGTCTCTGCATATTAATCTAGTACAGAAAAAGTTTTTTTTACACCCAAAACTCTTACAGCCCTTCTTACAAAATAATTATCTTTCTAATTACACAATCTTGTACAAAATGACTTGCTCTTGAGAAAATTATCAACTACTGTATGTGTATGTTTAATATGCATAATGACTTGAATAATATCTTTGCACGTTTTTATGTTTGTTTGAAGTGTTTCTTGATATTCCTGGGAAGGAATCTTCTGTCCTGTGCTAAATAACTTTTATCCATTGATAATGTACTTTCGAAACCAAAAAAAATCCCGTTTGATCCTTTTCAAAAACTCCCAAGGCTCCAGATATCAGTAGTGGTGCTTGATAAAGCAAACACTTTAACTATTGCTCTTACTCAGAGCTATGCAGTTGTTGATATTCATAACCCTAGGAATATCAACAAACCCTTTTTAATACTGAAAGTATTAAACTATAATAATACGTGCAATTCACCCAGCATTGTTTGTGCTACAAATGTGAACCTCAAATAATACAGTTTGCTAGTGAACGGTACATTAAGGGTGCTTTCACACCTGGCACTTTGTTTCGGAACCTGGCACGTTTCTCCCCTTAGCTCAGTTCGTTTGGGCATATGTGAACACGGCAATCGCTCTCGGATCCGCGCCAAGACAATCAGTTCAGGCAATCTCGGCTTGATTGAAAACGAACTTTGGAGCGGTTTGGTTGTAGTGAGAAAGCAATCCAATCCAATGGACCAACAAACCAGGCTTTATCACACTGTATAATGGGTAATTACAGTTCCGTGAACAGCAGTAGCTTTGTTGTTTTGCTAATACCGCTTAAAATGAACCTGTGAATGTCTGTGTGTGGGCACGTCTGCGTCATTCAAAATCAGAGCACGCCTTTTCATTTTATAATGCCGTCTTATTGCTCTGTTTGTAGATGGTGTGTTTTAAAAATGTTTTCCAGACGAATCTTGGACTCCTGCTCAAAATTCTAAATTAATGTAACGATAGCTACAAAAAAATGCAACAATAAGCCCGCAAAGCCGTTGTTGTTCCATCCTGACGGATGACAGCTGAGCGGAATCCCGGAAAAAAACATGGAACTTTGACCAATGAGAGGACAGTTTACTCGCGCGTGACTTGTATTAACACATTTGGTCCGTTTAGAAACTTTGCTGTGTGAAAGCGAACCGGACCAAGAATAAAAAGCAACATTGTAATAAATTTAATCCCTGTTTTGGAACAAAGCAATCGATCTACAGGTGTGAAAGCACTCTAAATCTGCTTGAAACAATGCCAATACGCAAACAAAACACGCAAAAAATTCTTAGTAATGGCCTAGCAACGTCCTGAGTTTTGCATGGCCTGGCACCACTCACATTTCCCAGGATTTAAAAACCTTGCCGTGAGCTGCTATTTACTATGTCGGCTCCTGGAACCTATGGTCTGTCTAATTTCTAGTTAGCCAGCGTTGGTAGCTGCTGTGCAATTTTGAGCTATCAGTTGGATTATTCTGCTTGTCTGCTTGAGTCCATTAGCACGAAGGCAGACTGGTGATTTAGCTTATCAACTTGAGCCCAACTCTCCTCTCGTGTCCTTATCATTGTGCTAAACATGCTTTATGCATGCAAAGCGGCTGCCAGCATTACGCTGATTGTAGAACCAGAATCAAGAGGCTTGAATGATACCTGCTGTTTTTAAAAGCATAAATCATTCAATTTAAACTGCTCCTTGAAATTTTATGAGATTAAAATAGATTGGTGTGAACTTTTGTAGAAGTACATTGGCTTGGCTTTCCACCGAAACAGCATTGGCTGGAACCTGACTTACATTCATGCTAATGTTTTTTCATTATTTCATTATTTCACCCATCTAGTAAGGGCTGGCCACTGTTACAGGTGTAAAGTTAAATATGCACATACTATAAAAAAGCATGGTGTAAATTGGGCTGAAGTCTCTTGAGCTCTTGTCAAAAAGTTTTACTTTTTCAGGAAAACACCAGCCGAGTAGCATTTGCTCTTTTACATTTTTAAAGATGCACTGATATTGAGCTCTAAACTGCCCTGATATAAAGATATATTATCAGGAACAAAAGGCTTGTTATGGTGATTGTTCTCCACATTTTCTCCAGTCTGCTGTGCAGACTGCTTTTGAAGGTTCATCAAATATTGATGCTTTTCTCCCTGTATGCGTCTTGCATTTTCCTGCCATTTTGTGAGCAAAACTGTCACTTTGCTATCGACATGAAAGGTTTGATATATTATACACACACCAAACCCATTATCCGTAAACATCATAAAGAAAGATATACATTTCTGGAATGTCAGGTGTCCTGTACCTGCTGTTTATTTCAATAATTTATTCATGTGTGCAGTATTAAATTAAACCCATTCAGTTGCATTCTGTCAGCATGACAACTATTGTGTTTCATTTGTTCCATGGTTATAGGAATGTTTTCTTCCCCTTGCCATTGTTGTTTTGTCTTTTATCCGTCCCTTTTTGTTTACATGTTTGTTGTCATTGTTGTTTGTCACGTACAACAGATGCCCCCACCACATCGTCACCATCCACAACTTCCCCTGCACCCACCCTCCCAGACACTACAGGTCCCTTAGACTCCAAGCATCTCAATTCTGCTGTCACCGGTAACAGAGGTACTGTACAACCCCACTGCCCTTCCTCCTTTTCCGTCTCCCTCACATACCTCCCTATATCTCTCTTTCTTTTCCCCAAGCCAGTTTCCTCTGACTGAAGTCTCCAGCTCCAAGGACATCTGGAGTGTTTTTGTATCCAACGGTCACTCTGCACCTTTCTGTGTCCTCGTTTAGTTCCTGTCTCTTCCTTCCACCATCCACTTGTTCTAACTGTGATTTCTAGCATCTTAAATGTGGCACTTTGAGCCCTTTCTGTCTTTATCTTCATTTATACAACAGTTCTTTCTGGTCTTCAAATCTGATTGGCTGAGAGGAGTGCAATGTTCTAGTGATAACAGAACTCCAACCGTTTCACCGTTTGCATCACTACACTTGTGGTATGTGTCATGGCAGACGCCCAAATCTACTATAATTTCATAAATAATAGTTTATAGTAAGGTCAGTTCTTCTGGAATTGTAGCTGGCTCTGATGTCACATGAGATATAATTCATTTGGGGTAAATCTAATAGACAGTTTTTGGTCTCATTAGTATTTGTTCTAGAGCAAACTCTCATCATGTTATATTTTGTGTACATTTAACACTGTATTTCAGAGCATTGCCTTTGTACTTTTGTACTTTTCGAATTATTAACAGAGGCTTGGGCTCTGCTGTTAAACTGTCAAACTGATATTTGAATCTGGGGCGGAAGGAGGTAGTCAAACTGTTGTATAAATGCAATATCGCACTCATGGCAGTGCGATATGGCTGTATATCGGCACAGCTGTGATTTGTGTCACAGCATGCCGATATACAACCATTGCACGACTGTGAGTGTGATATTGCTCATTCAACTTATCATATTAAAGGTTTGAATCAACAAAAAATTAAAAATTTGTCATCGTCTGTCGTTTTAAATCTGTAGGCTGTTATTTTCTTTCCAAGGAACACAAAAGGCTCATTTCAGAATCTTTTCAGTTTTGTACACTTAAAGAAAATGATGGCGTTTTAGTTCCATGTAAAAATAAATTCTAAGATTAAGATAATTCAAAATTACGAGAATAAAGTCAAAATACTATGAGAATAAAGTTGAAATATTTCGAGAATAAAGTCAAAATTACGAGAATAAAGTCAAAATATTATGGCAATTAAGTCGAAATATTACGAGAAAAAAAGTCGAAATACTACGACAGTTAATATAAATAAAAACATATTTTGAGAATAAAGTTGAAATGTTTCGAGAATAAAGTCTACATTTTCTGAGAATAAAATCAAAATTACGATAATTAATTTGTAGCAATTACAAAATTAAGGTTACAATATAGAGTATAATCTAGCCTATTGTGCATGCAAATGGCCCGGGAATGGATTGGGAGCACTGGGACATATTCCAGAGACTCAGCTTTCAAGTTCTGTCCGTTTTATTGCGAAATACAAACAATATGTCTATTATAATAATGTGTTTTTCACTCTCAGATCGCTGCCGTGACAGATGTTGAGAGCTGTTTTTGCCTCATTTTAAGCGACATGCGAGTCACTTATCTTTCCGGTTACAGTAATGACATTTGTTTCATTAAATTAGGCTGTACTGTTTTTTTTTTTGTTTTTTTTTGTATATTTTTTGTATTATACCGTGAATGTACAGCTTGTGAATAGTCACAAAAGACAACAATATAACATATGTTAACGAGTTGGAGTCCAAGAAAACAGTATAATGTAATGAATTGATTCACATGAATACAGCGATCTGTGTCTCCACATTAAAGAGTTTGAAATACACGTTATTGTAAAACGGCTTTATTTTCGTAATTTCAACTTCATTCTCAAAATATTTCAACTTTATTCTCATAATATTTTGATCTTATTCTCATAATTTCAACTTTATTCTCGAAATATTGCAATTTTAATCTCGTAATCTTACATTTTAACATGCCACTAAAATGCTGTCGTAATAATTTCCCCTCCACTGAAGCTTTTTTCAGCTTAAGAAAATGTGCATCTGAGCCAGTTTGCACACCAGTCATGCAAAATACCACTGGTTCTTGCATGTCACATATCACAATGTCAAATCAGTCAGTAAATTGGATTCGACTTTATTCACTATCTTCTGTCCTGGAGTTTGTGCATCTTTAGAGGGCCTGAACAGCAGTCCCCATCAGTTATGTACCTAGACACCAAGCCTGTAGGCATATCTGTACCATGTGACATAAGTGTTCTTTAGATTCCTGCAGTGAACGTCCAGTCTCAGGGGTATCAGGTTCGGTTTTGTTTCTTGTTTATGAATGCTTTAGCTAAATATAGACAGTGTGATTTATAAATCTAAAAATTTTTGCACTCCCCATGGACTCTCCATAAGGTCGTTTGAATGTCTACCTATTTTCGTGCGACATGTGAGGGGAATGGTGCAACTTGTACACTAAAACACAAAGGCTGTGCTTGTGTTGTTTCATGGTATCCACATGGTTCCATTCTTACTTGGTTAAATTTGAGGATAACTTGGACTAAACATGGGATTTGGTGGTCTTTGATATAAGATTAAAGTTTATCCGGCATTCGTATGTTCGTATTCCTGAAGATATCCCAGTTTTATGCCAGGTTATGCTGAAATTATCCTTTAAAACCAGAATCAGCCGGAATGGAAATCAGCAACTTGTGAAGAAATACCGCACATATTCCCTCCGTCGGAAAGGATTTTTCCTGTAGCTTGTAATGCCGAACGTCTGCGGTGTTAACAGATCTTATTTCTCTAAATGCATTAGCAGCTCATTCTCCTGCCCACGATCAATGGGGGCGTACCAGCGGCGAATTTCTGGCCTCATCGTTCTGTCGGGCTTAATGGGAATAATAACTCTTCCTCAAAGAAACACGGGACCCAGACGATGCCATCAGTGCGTCTCCCGTCCCTGTTAAATCTGCCAAATGTGTTTTTATGGCTTGCAAATTAGCTGTGACCTTATGAAGCTGAAAGGTTGAATAAAGTACCGGGGATGCTGAGAATTTAAAATATTTACAGCTCACTTTTCATAATCAGCCTGAAAGCGCCCTGCCGTAGACCCCTGTGCCGTTATTGTCCCACCGAGACGCTTTTACAGGGATAATGATTGGTCATGCCTTTTGTCTTTAGACAGGGAGAGGAAAGTGCAGAAATTTATCTGTTTTAGGGAGGGTCTGGGTCTGGGTTCATTAGCCAGGGCCAGAAATGAAAGGGAGGACAACAAAGCGCAGCAGTTTTTGCAAAATTGTTACGAAACTTTTGAAACTTGTCCAGCGTCTGCCAAGCATTACCCGTTTTAATTGGATTTAACTCCAGGACATAAACAGAGAAGGAGCTATCGTAGAGCTACTGAAGTTTTTAAACCTTTGAAATATGTTGGCTTGAAAAAAACCCAATTATTTCGAATTATGTCCTATTATTTCCGCTGTAGGTCACTGTGGATTCCTCCAAGACCCTTAGTCAAAAGAGACAAGTTATACATGGCTGGATACTACTTGCCTCCTGCAAGGAGTCTCACAGTGCGGAGTGGAACATATGTTTCTTGATGCGTTGACCAGAAACCCAGCAATTACTCAACATGGCCACACCACAGGAGCGTAATAGGCAGACGTGGGCCTGTCAGTTGTGGCCTGGATACGGCCTTGTTCATGGGCTGTAATCCCAGTAAGAAGCAAACAAATGAGCAATCCTCAGAGAGTCATTTGCAAGTTCCAACACTTTGTTCCTGGTCTGCAAGCAGTGTGTGCCGCCTTGGAAAGCTTTGTTCATCCAATTAGTGCTTTACGAGAGGTCTAGAGCCACGTTTGAGTTTCTTGAGTTATTTCTTCAAGTCACATGAATGCTTGTAGCTGCGAGCGTGTGATTCACAAGGCAATTCTACATGATTACAATGACAAAGTAGCCATGATGATAGTCTTTTGCCTTTTGAGGAGATGCTACAACCTTAAACCTAAAACCCTTCATTCTATAGAGAAATAGGAAAAAAATCTTTAAAATGAATTTCGTATTGTTCCTTAATGCGTTTGACATTTGTTACTCATTTGAAAGCAATAGAAAGGATTGTGTTCTTGTTGGTCAGCAAAGTGCAAAGAGTTCAATCATGTCGTTTTATTATTGAAACAAAGTGATGGAGGGAAATTGCAGCATTTTGAACTTTTTCCATTAAAAGTTATATAGAATAGAATAGAATAGAATAGAATAGAATAGAATAGAATAGAATAGAATTAATTACCCATCTTTTAAATTTATGAGTGCAACATACAATTACCGTTTAGCTATATTGTGTCTGAAATTTGAATGATTTTTGCCAGTTAACCTAAAATATGTGAGCCTGTACCACAAAACCAGTGATAAGGGTATTTTTTGGGGGATAGGACAATATTTGTCCTACAGATACAACTATTTAAAAAAAAAAAACTGAGCGTGCAAAAAAGTCAAAATACGGAGAAAATCGTTCTTAGCAATGCATATTACTAATCAAAAATTAAGTCTTGATATATTTACAGTAGGAAATTTACAAAATATTTTCATGGAACATGATCTTTACTTTTGGCATAAGGCATTACGCCGCTGGTAAGAAAAATTGATCATATTGTTGCCTATTGCTACAAATATACATGTGCTACTTACAATTGGTATTGTAGTCCACGGTCGCATATATACTCATTTTTATTTTTTTCTTCATAATTGAGCCTTCGCAAAGAGTTTGATTGACAGGCGATCTGACCAATCATTACGCCAAACAAACCAGACCGAAGAGTAGATTAACAATGGTGAACTTGAACTTGAAAAATGGTGTGTATTGACATTTTCCCGTGGTTGAAACAAGTTTTTTGTGAAGGGTCAATTTGTTAGCACAGTGAAATATGTTTTGTGATTATTTGCGATTATTTTGTGGTTATTTTTGACGGCAAAGTGTAAAGACACAAAGCAAACCTTGGAGTTTAGGAATGAAGTGAAATGTGGGAGGGACTCATTATGAACCTTATCAGCTTAGCTCATGAATATTAATTAGCTGACTTAACGTTTGTCCAGTTTGTCCTTTTTGTCCTGTTTGTCCACTTACACAGAGGCTTCTGCTTGGTCTAAAAGTCTTTAAAATTGCAGCCAGCTGCAATTTTCTTTCTTGGCACAGCAGCAAAGCTCTTAAAATATAGTTATTATCTCTGAAAAAAAAAAGTGGAGGGGAAACACTTTAAAATATCTAAAAGTGATATAATATTTGCAGTGCCCCTGGGCACAGTCCATCTCTGAGATTTTTGCAGACATTACTTATCCTGTATGAATTAACGATAAACATTACAGACAGTCACTTTAGAGAAATATATCTAGAAAATGCTTTAGAAGCGCAGAGAGAGAATTTCATCTTGGAAATCATTCATCCTGCTGCTTATTCTCAATAGAAGGATTAAAATGATTTTGAACTTCATATCAATGAACATCTCAGAATTATTGATTTGAGCTCCAAGAAAGGTGTGTTCCAGAATGAAAAAGCATTTCCTCGGAGGGGTTGCCAGAGGACACCGGCAGAAGCCGGGTCTGTTTAAATGGATAAGTCAAAGTTTCAGCTGCCGTGTCCCTGGAGGGTCAGTTAAATATTGAGAAAGGAGTCCTGAGCGCCCTCCTCTCTCTCCTTTCTGAAAATGACACAACACAGGAGGAATTAAAATGTAATGCAAAGGTCTTTTTCCCTCGGTCACGCAGCGCGGTTATTGATGATCTGTCACATTAAGTCATGTCGAGGGAAGACTTATGGTAACAATTTAAAATATAACAGGAAAGGAAAAAAGGAAAATCATTAAACTCTGCCACCGAATATGAATTACGAATAAGACTCTCTTCATTCATTTTGTTTCCGTGGAAAGGAGACACTTTAAGTAATCCTCTGGAAGCCTTGAGCTGCTTTAATTTGCTGAAATGAACACTCGCCATTTCCCGGCATTCACTGCAGATCAAGTTTGAAGCACGATGGCCTAATTATGATTGTTACAGTGTAACGTCTCCAAATCGTTCAGTAACTTGCCTGCTTGTGCCTCTCAGTGGAGAACACCTGTATTTGTTTTCTTTTTGGGTTCAATCAGTCCGTCTCTCTCCAGACACGCTTTTTTTAACCACAATTAGAAGCTGTAATTTGTTTTGAAAATCTAATTAAACTGTGCTGACCAGCTCAGCGGTCCGCCTTTGCCCCCGTTTAGCTTTAGATCAACTCTCAAGAGCATCCGGTATGTAAATCAGCCCTCTAAAGACTCACAGGTCATTTAAGAGGTTGCTGTGCTGGGCAAAGGGATGTGAAAGACAGACAAGGAGCATTTAGCTATTTTTCTCCTTTCTGCATGAATGGAGAGTGAATGGAATTGTTGATTTGGACGTTTATTTCCTTGATTAGGCCCCCATGAGAGCTTGAATATAACAGCCGCTTTTTCTTCCTGGCAACAGTTTTCCATTAGACACAATTGTCAAATGTTCTTTCTCAGCAGAAAATGGAGAATAATTGACTTATTAAACAGTGCATTAAGCCATTATTTATCTTTATTTATATATTTACAGAGTCCTAGAGACATCTAATATTATTTAATTGGCTGGCTTTTACTGTTGTCGCTGTGTTA
The DNA here is from genome assembly GCA_019740295.1 of Labeo calbasu. Lineage (NCBI taxonomy): Eukaryota > Metazoa > Chordata > Actinopteri > Cypriniformes > Cyprinidae > Labeo > Labeo calbasu. The sequence goes on along the minus strand of JAHKKF010509948.1, from coordinate 6,119 downwards.
TTAAGTGAGTCTGCACATGGGTTGTTGACATGACATGGCATTTTCACTGTCCCACGAGATAAAAATGAATATAATTAATATTGTCGTTATTTAAAATGCTGTAAATCATTAAACATTTTTTTGTCTTACATGGAACTGTTGTTATAAAAGCTAGTGTTATTTGGTTTTTTTAATTTTTGAGCCAAATGTCAAAATTGTCCTGGGGTGTGACTGTCTCAAGCATGGTTCGATAAATTACAACATTTATAAATTAAAAAGAAAAGCATAAAAATGTTAATAAATACCTCCGGCATACAAGTGTCTATTTTAGAAAAATTCTGAAAGTGTAGGAACTTGATATATTTTCGCTCTGAAAACCATGTCCTATGGTGCAAGACCATGTCCTGATTTTAAATCGGCCAGTTCCAGAAAAAAAACTTTTATTAGTTGAAGGACCCCATTCATGACCCTTGTCAAGTCCATGACATGAGCACATGGTCAATTTTTGTCTCAGAATTGTTCAAATATTTAACTTTTTTCGGAACCACTACAAAAGTGTTACTTTTTGTTGTCCTTTGGTGTGACTCCTAGATTATATTTTTAATTTAAAACTGTATGTTAAGCTACATAATCCTGGAAAATTTTGCAAATGTCTCTTGCAAACCGCTAATGACAGGTTAGCTTGTAATAGCAAGGTCATTAATTGACACAAAAGGCTGAAAAGTCCTATGGTGTGACAGAAAATGTCCTCCGGTGTGACGCATGTACCGTCACACAATAGAACAAAGATGTCACACCAGAGGACAAGGCCTCTTTAAAAAGCATTTTAAATAATTAAATAAGATTTGTTTAACCCTTAAATGCATGACTGTTTCGCCCAATCACTATTACATATTCGGGTCTGTAGCAACCTGGACCTATGAATCCAGCACGGATGGATCTCTAACTTCTACAATAGCAAAAAACTCTCTTGATATTTTAAGAACAATTACAGAAGAATAAAATAAAGCATATTTCGTTAGAACGTAGAAGGGTTCAATCTGAGCAGAAGATTTTACCATTGCCGTCATCGTCAGAGCGCACTCCCACAGTACATTCAGCATCTGGCTCATATTCGCAATCTCAACCGTATTCGCAAAACTGTTGTTTTCAATGACTTCAAAATCATTATTTTGATTGCTGGTAGCTTATTCACCACATCCACCATCAAATGACAGTGACATTCATATTTTATTGCATACAGTGATTGCTCTGCAGTAAAGCCATTCAAACCAATTCAATTTTTGCTAATGATATTCTTTTGTTTTATGCCTGCGATAATTATAAGAGAAACATCACATCATTTCTGTCTATCAAACCTTGAGGACTAAAGGTGAATTGCATGCATTTAGTCATCAGATACTTTCATATTTTTGCACACAAAAAATAGACTTACACTATTACACACCTCTGGTCTCTACCGACCCTATACACTTTTTACAAAAAATTAATCAGAAAACAGACATTCTTTTATAATTTTTTTTTATTTTTTTTTTTTTTGTTTATAATGAATAGATTGAGGAATACTAAGCTGATGTCAAACTTTAAAAAATGAAGGAGGGAGAGGGTAGTAAATGACATCCCGGGTCACTAAAGACCCAAGGTACGCATTTGAGGGTTAATACCTTTTTATTCTTGAAACACAAATAATTGAGAGAATTAGTGGAAAAGAGAGAGATATAGACAGAACTATGAACAGGGATCCACCAGAAGGGAGGAGATCCTAAGAGAACAGTGCAGATAGTAAATAGACTAAAAAATAATGCCTTAAAAAAGTAGCTATATAGTTTTAAAAAATTAATTATCCTAATGAATAGTTTCAATCATATATCAATAATATTTAGCTGTATCATGAATATCAATCATATTTAGCTGTGCTGCACATGCAGCAGGGGGGCTAGAAGAGTTTCAGTAACATACTGATTGACTATGAGACTGAATTTTGTTGAAAATTATTTTTTGTTTAAAAAAAAACATTGATATTGTTTGTATCAAACTTAAACTTTCTTTCTCATTTGACATGTTCAAAATTAAATAGAAATACTTTAATAACTACCATTTCTGTCCTTTAGTGTGACATAATGCCCTGTGGTGTGATGCACATAAAACCACAGATTTGTTTTTATCTCAAAAAATCTTTAAAAAAACAGTATTGCAATAAGGGAGATAGAAATATAGCTCATCTTAAAAAGGTTTCATTTTCTGCAGTTTTGAACATATGACAGAAAACCATGTCTTCTTGTCAAAGTTTGTCTTGAAATTGTCCAACAAGTCATTGGGAATAAAATGATGTTAATTATAATTTCATATTAAATAATTAACAACATATCAAAATAAGTGTCTTAAGAATAAGATAAATCTCTCTCATGCTATTTATATGTTATTAAGAGTTTTTTTTCTTAATTTTTGCTATGTCGTAGGCCAAGTTTATGGTACAGTTCAGTAAAAATGTAAAAAAAAAAAAAAAGAATTGACAGTTAGGGACCCTTTATATTTTCTCAGACTTCACACTACATAAATATATGCATTTTTTCTTTAAAAATGGTCTTTTACAAAAAAGAAAACATTTTTTTCCTGGCTATTTGTTAACTACCTACATGCAGAAAGAGAACTATAAGGAGCTATAGGATCTTCAAATCTAAGGCAGAATACTCGTATGCCTTCCTAGACAGAAATGATGCTGTAATGCCCATTAACTGGGAAATCAGCCAACGCTATGCTTTTAGATTGTTTAAGAGCCTGTAAAATACACATAAAATACCTGTAAGATGTTTTATTAACCTGTTTCTGGGGGCTTGCGCATCTTAAGAATGTCTATAATACCTAGAGAAAGCCATCCGTTTGTATTTCCTATTCATCTCAATGGCAGCTTCTCATCATTTTGTCCACAAAACCATATCCAAAATTATAGCAGTTTACCCTAGGATATGTCAGCTTTAATCCTCTGTTTCTGATAGAAGATCCCAGTTTTAATATAAAGTTTAATATGTATTTAAAGGTGAAGTGTGTAATTTCTGTGCCAGTGGCATCAACAAATGGAAGTGAAAAAGGTTACTGTTACTCTCCGACCTCTGTCTGCCATTGGTTGTTTGAACAGATAGTCCCGCCCAAAACTCCAGTGTAACTATAAATGGTTTATTTATAGTCATCACTGCATATTACGTTAAAGGATTAGTTCACTCCTGAATTAAAGTTCGCTGATAATTTACTCATCCCCCGTGTCATCCAAGATGTTCATGTCTTTCTTTCTTCAGCTGAAAAGAAATGAAGGTTTTTGAGGAAAACATTCCAGGATTTTTCTCCGTATAGTGGACTTTAATGGGCATCAGTGGGTTGAAGGTGCATATTGCTGTTTCAGTGCAGCTTCAAAGGGCTCTACACTATTCCCGCCAGGGAATAAGGGTCTGGTCTAGTAAAACAATCGCCCGTTTTCTAAAAAAAAAAAAAAAAAAAAAATTACATTTAATATGCTTATTAACCACAAATGCTTCTTTTGCATTATCTCTGTGATGCACGTAGTTAGTTCTCCATCTGTGTACTTAGGGTAGGGGGGAAAACTCCATCTCATTTTCTCCTCCAACTTTAAAATTGTCCAACATTGTTGTTTCACCTTTTTTGAAAAGTGCGTTTGACTTTCTTTGCATGTTCGCTTTGTTGTTGGTATTTCCGCCTACATCACATGTGCATGATTCCATAATGCGTGAGGTCGAGCTAGTGCAAGATGAGCATTTGTGGCAAAAAGTATATCATTTTTTTGTTTGTTTGTTTTTTTAGAAAATGACCTATCGTTTCACTAGATAATACCCTTATTTCTTCGCAATTTGGACCTTCAACCCCCATTGAAGTCCACTATATAGAGAAAAATCTTGGAATGTTTTCCTCAAAAACCTTAATACCTTTTTGACTAAAGAAAAAAAGACATCAACAATGTGGATGACATGGGGAGAGTAAGTTATCAGGAAATTTTAATTCTGTTATGTCCATTAAAAAGATTTGAACATTTAAAATTTGCATATAAAAATCTCTCAAATATTAAAATATATGAGCAAAATACGTAAACCTTATTCTGAGGCCTAAATTTGTACACGTTTGAATGTGGAGGTTTGCAGATGTTCTTAGACACAGAGGACTAATGTTGATGTATCTCATGGTAAACAGCTTAATATCCAGCAGAGTTTCTAATCAAGTCTAATGAGCGCACACTTAAACTCATAATTTGGTTAATAACACTATCTTTCCATTCCACTGCATTTTACAATTTATGCGTAATTTGGTTTGCTTCTGGTTGATTGTGGCGGAACATTTGAATCCAAGAGTCAGAGCAAATCATGCGTGCAGCAATCAAATCATAAATGCCATTGAATAGCTTGTGCAGGGTTTTCATATAAGGTGATTTATTGGAAGCTCTCCATTGAATTTGCCTTCCGCATAGAGGGCGATGTTTTGATATGTTACAATTCTTTCGGTAGGCCGACCATCTTTCTGCACCTTTCAGTTTGGAAGCACATCAGCGGTCGCCCTGTAAATGTTAATTTCCAGTGTTCGATTGTACCTTGAAGGTGAAGCTTTCCAGTTCAGCACTTTCTCTGTTACTGTCCTTCAATAGCTCGCCGATGTAAAGAAGATCACCGAAGCGTTGACGTTCGCTTTCGTACATCCATTTACACTCATCCCACGCTCGTCGTCTCCCTTTAAGGCATTTATACAAATATCTTGGAGATTACCGTAAAAATAATCTCCTAGACAGCATGTGCCAGTCTCCCGAATTAGCATGTGGAGTTAATGGTAACGCTCACCTTGAAATGTCATCCCGACAAGAGCGCAACATGGCCGCCCCTGCTGCTCCTGCCCCCCGAGGCCTGTTCGTAACCCCTGCCATGTGGATTTGTTAAAAGACTGCTTCCTGCATGTTTCTCCTCTGAAACCGTTTCCTTTAAGAATTCATGTGACCGCAGGGGTTCGCGCTCGCGCTGGGTGCTGTTGCTGTTTCCAACGTTGTTTAGCCGCTGCCGGATTGAAAGCCTCTTCTCAGATGCGCCGCTGGCGAGTTTATATCCCACACCATCGTAGCGGTGTGGTTTCACTGACGTTAATTTGTTACATTTGCCAGAGCCACACAATGCAGGGGCCAGGGGAAGAAATTATGAATATTAAAATAGGAATGTGCGTGTGGTTCTTCAATATTAAATCATAAGGGAAGGACTGTCGCAGGCCTTATTAAAAGATAATGTGTGCTGGGGGAGAGGAAACATATCACTTCTCTGCTGGTGGATCCCACTATGTTAAGCCCACTGCATGTCTAAGGACAAACGCTCTGATGAGTTAAGCCTGTGTGCGGTGCAGAAGAAAAAGGACAAGAAAGCCAGATGCAGGGTGTGAATTGCAAGGGGTTTGGGGAGGAAGTTAAAGCTTAAACTCTATCTAGGAAGTCAAAACAAAAGATGAAAGTACATATCCAAATAGTTTGAATGAGTAACGTTTCCTCAGATTTTTGACACTAGCACTACATAGTTTGCACACTGATTTAAGTTGCATGATTATTGTAGGAAAAATATGAAGAAGGAATTTTTGATTATTTCAAAGACATGAAATACTTAACATAATTTGTTACCTGGCTTCCTTAAAATTTAAAGTTTAGTCAGCTCAAATAAGTTTAGTCAACTTGAAATGTTAAGTTATACTAAGTGACAGCTTAGATATTTGTGTTGACTAAACTTAAAATTTTAAGGCAGTCAGGTAACAAATTATTTTAGGTTGAAGCCACATTTTTTTTTTTTTTTTTTTTTTACCTGTTGCTATTGAACTTGAAATATATACGCCATATACAATCGCAATATAAAATACTGATACAATGCCTCATTGTGTGGCTTTTGGTTGTAATATTCAGTGGAAGGGCAACAAGAGAAGCGAAGTAAGTCTTCACTGCTTTCTTAACAGAGAAGAAGAGAATGGGAAGATGTCTGTGGACAAATAAAACTTCCTAAAGAAAGTCTTTGTTCTCTTTGTAGCCCTTTGAGGCTTTTAGTAGACCACAGCTACTAAAAAAACTTACAAACAGCGTAGACAAGAAATGGTAGATCTACCATCCTGGCAGTCCACTG
>JAHKKF010509947.1:0-10981 GCA_019740295.1 Labeo calbasu | reverse complement strand
CCAAGATCATTTCCTGAGAATGACGTTCTCTTACCTCCACATATGGGTTGAGATGTGTCTGGTACATAAGTGATCAGAGAATATATTTCTGCAGGTCCAGAACAACTCTAAATAACATAATAATTAAGATCAAGTCCTATTCACATTTAATGATTTTAAAGACTGTAAATGCACAGATACTCACCATACCAATTTCTTGACTGGGCACATCCGGTTTTATTGATCTCATTTTATTGCTAAGAATCAAATATTGATCTTTATGGCATTATTTCATAAATGCGTATATCAGATAAGAAGCTAAAAATGTACACTTTTTTCCCTGGACTACAAAAATATTTTCATAAAAAAAGAAATATATACAACAATATATATCACAGACTACTGAATTCAATGCATGAAAAAAAACTTACCGTTTTCTTCTTTTTTTACCTAGAAAACAATGAGCTACTGGATTATATGTTTAATTCTATATTGCATGATAAATTCTGTATTCAACAGCATGAAGTTGAACAGGCCTCATTCATGACTCAAATTTTCATATTCATGAAAGTGTTCCAAAGATCACACAAAATGAAAGAGGATCCAAAGAGCACACAACATTCCTGTACACAATTCACATAGTTGTAATTCATGGGCAGGGATAATGCTTATTGTGAATGAGTATGCAAACGCACACTATTTACGAATGATTCAAATTCATTAACATCAGAGGTTTACAATGCATTTACTTTTTATGCACAAATGATCATGAACAAGGCCCAAAGAATGTATATTTGTAAACTTTACTTACTTGCAAACCAGCACAGACAGATGAGTCCAGACAAAATTACAGCAACACCAGTGGAAACCAACGCTTTAAAAAACCAAACAAAACCAGCACTTTCATTCATGTTTATGTGTGTTATTATGTTTAATATACATGCTTTAGATACACAGAACAATTGAGAAAATCTTTAAAATATTTTTTTGTTGTGTGCATGGAAAGAAGTCAATTATATATTTTTATAGAGATTTGAAATAGACTGAAATAGTCAAATCAATTAAAATATGGAAGAAAGGGACTCAAATAATAATAAAACCTGTGTTTTGTGATTTGAGTGAATCTGTAGGATGAGCTGTTGAAGTGTGAAGGCTAGAAATGGCTGCAACAGAAAAGACCTTAAATGAAATCATAAGCTACTTGACTGATATGTGATTATTCTATACAGCAGTATTTCCATATTTTAGTGTTTGATGAAGTTGTAGTAAAATAAAATAAAGTTAAATAAATAATAAAATAATAATATGGCAGTCTACTGAAAAGCAGTAAGTTACCTGTATTGGGACATGCTGTTGCTGAAGTTGAAACTGTAAAATAATGAATACTGATAATAAATACAGAATGTTTTTTTTTTTTTTTTTTTTTTTTGTCGGGTACATTGACAACTAAACTCTACTCACATGTGTTCATTTCTGAAGCTTTTCGAGTGGGTGTTTCTGTTGAATCGGCAGTGAGAACATTTTATATTTAACATGGAAACAACAAACAAAGACCAGTATGCATACATCTTTACATTGTACGAAACTAAACATTGTAACAATAATTGATTGCTGTGCATCTCATAGCAACAAGGTATGTGTTCTGTGTACAGTGTGCTGAGATCGAAAGGACTTGAAAGTATGGTAGTGTATGATCCTCAGTTGTTTAGTGTATGATGGCCAGTTTACAAAATCAGCAAGTGTATGACGTCTGGTGTTTTACAATCTGTTCAGATTTTAAAAGTCACGTAGTATTCCAATCTTACTTACTATGTTCTGATACTCTGCTTTCACCAGGAAGTGTGGAGGTTGTAGTGGAAACTGCAGAAAAAACAGCATAGAGTTATAGTATTAATAAATCATGCATCTCCAATATCCATGAATCCAATGGATTAATCCAGCATTAATTCTACAAAGTGACTTTTACCATTGAGGAAGAATACATGAACTTACTCATGGTTTCATTTGTCTTGCTCGTAGACAGGTTTGTCGTGGAATGAAGGCCTGATATTGGGAGGTGAATTGCTTTTCAGAAGGGAATCATTTCTCAAATTTTAACATAATAGAATAACCAGAAAGGGTGTTATCAGTAACGTACCAGTTTTGTTGTATGTTGTGGTTTCAGAAGCAGACGTAACAGCTAAAGCTGTTGAAAGACAGTGTGAAATGTGTTGTGATGCACAGTATAGTAGTATATTAAATGTTCAACAAACTATTATGAACCTAATTTTAAAGACATTCAGAATGGAGTAAGAATAAATAATTTACAAACAAAATTACTCACTGGTTTTAATGGCTGTTGTAGTAGTTTGTTTAGTGGTGGTTGATGTTGAAACTGCAGAGACAATTTATCAGAATTACAGAGTCAATTGCATTTTTGTCGAACCTTTAAAATTAAGTTTGTTTGTTGAAGATACAGGTCCTTTAGATACAAAGCATATGTCACATACTGTCGATGTAACTTGACATAACCTCACTCTATGAATATACAATTAAACAAAAACTTATTCTGGATTGTTACTTTCACTGGATCAGAGTGATTAGATGGAATTTGAGTTTGTCTCATCATCACAGTGTAGAAGCAGGTTATTGTCACAGATGAACTCTGATCTCCAGACCAAATACTGATCTGAGATCCAATGAGTGAGAGCTGACATGATGAGCTCTGTTTTGAGTTACTTTTTCTTCCATTTATGATAAAGACACACATCTCCATCTTCAGATCTTCAGTATTCTCACAACTCAGCTCAACTGTGTCTGTTTCCAGAAAAACTGAAACAGACAATCTCAACTTGGCCTGAGGAAGAGCTAATGAATAAAAATGTATATAATATTTCATCTGGAGATCTCAGATTAGATTCTGGTGAAAAACTGTTTTTCCCCCTCCAGTGTCCCTAACTTTCATCCTGTTATTCCTTTTATAATGAGTGATTTTTGAGAGAAAACAACAGTACAAACATCAGCAATTCATTTCTAATTAAACAATGTTTTGCGGCATTAGTTGGTTCGACAAAATACATCAGTATTATAATATCAACCTGCTAATATCAAAGCTGGTTGACATGTTCATGTAAACTAACTGTCAATCACTGGGCTTTTGTTTGCATCTTGTTTATTTTAATGCTACTATGTAAAAATCATGATAATCATGTTATAATCAACACATCGTCATTTAGACTGCTTTTGTTACTGCTTGTAACATTTTTTAAATGTCAATAAATAAATTATGATTACACCTGTCTGTCTGTAATGCTTTTATTCATACAAATTTTAGCAAATGGTTATGCTTAGGTTTACATGTAGGAGTAGGATTAGTGACTTAAAATTTATTTTTAATGTATATTATTACCAAAATTCCCATTGAAGGCCTACACTGTCTGTCCATTTCTCTTCATTATGTTTATATATATATATATATATATATATATCTATATATATATATATATATATTCTCTATAAAACTCTTAAGCTAGGGTTAAGGGATCGAAAATGTATCTATAAAATGCAGCAATACAAATTCTCTAAAGGATATAAAAGATTGATAAACATTGTGTTACTTTAGCTCTATATATGTAATAATTTTACATTTTAGTTGTCAATATGTACATACTGTACATTTCAGCATCTATCCAAACATACAAAAATTTACATTTTGTAGCTGTAAATGTTATGTACTAATGAGACCAGGCTGAAATTTCTCACCTTGAACCGTCACTGCGGCAGGAGGAGAATGAGGTGATGGTTCATCAATCTTATGTACTGTGTAGTAACAGTAAATGTTGAGTGATCCAGGTGATTTTACAGCTGCCCATCTGAACACTTCAGCACCAGTGAGCTTAAGCTCACATTTCCAACTGTTTTTTGCTTGATTCTTTTTTTTTTTGTTTGTGTAGAAATAACACTGATTCACTTTAACATCTGCTGGCGTCTCACAGCTGATCTCCACTGAGCTGGACTCTCTTATGACATCTGGAGATACTTTTACAGTAGGAGATTCTGAAACAACCCAGAACAGATCATAACATCTCATTGACAATGTTTACAAGTACTGTAATAAAAATATTTTATTATTAATCACATATTGTGGGCTCTAAAAATGTGAAAAGAACAGCTGCTGAAAAATGTACTATATATAGGTACATTCTATAGTACAAAGAATATGTCAGGTAGGTTGTATTAAAACACCACGTCACGTGAGAAAATTTTGCTGAAATATTATAGACAATAATTTGTCTAATTTGTTCACTATAAATGTGTCAGTCTACAGAATTTAATTTGCAACAAAGATCACTTACTATAAGACTGAACCTCCATAAAGAGCTGAAAAGCTATGAAAACGAACAACTCCATTACAGCGAATGTGAAAGGAAGAATGTGGCGATGGGTGAATTAGGAAGTAGCACATCAGACCACAGGAAGTATTTGATGCATTGTGCAGTCAGTTCTATGAAGATGAATGTAGATCATGTGACCACATGTACAATACAATTCAAATACACTAACACAGAGCAGATATGGGGCATATTTTGTGCTCAAACTCATACTAAAGATGGAAGGTAGTTTTGTAAAAATAAATGTGCCAAAAAATAACTGTACTATTAATAGACTTGAAGAAAGACTAGATCATGATATCAAAATGAATACTGTGGACATATTTATTCACTTAATGGCCACTTTATTACGTGTTTACTTATGTTTACTTGTTTGATGCATAAAAGCAGACAAGCGATTCATTTGTTCATTGATCTGACAATTGTTTGCTGCACTTAATAAATAAATATTGAATATTAAATCATAAGAGACAGAACATCACTGCAACCTAAACTAATTAATAATGATTATAGACATCTCAACTATGATGACCACTCTCAAAAAAAAATAGTCTTGTTTATTTTTATTTATTTATTTTTTTTCTGAATGGGTAGTAGTACTCTCTTCTCTTATAAATAAAACAAAAATGTACAAGTTTTTGACTAAACTTGTAGAATCAAAAACATTTCAGACTGTAGTTACACAACTGAAATATGAGAAGAAAGAGAGCAGACTGAGAGCTGCTTGTGAGCTGTTATTAATACAGTATAAAATACAATAATATAATCTTAAAATATTAGAAAACTGGAAAGTGAGCTGGACAGAATTATCTAATTTAATTTAATTTAAATTAATTTTCAAATGGTTTTTTAATACATTGTAGAATCTGTGATGCTGTACATTGTAATAAAAGCTCATATGTTGAGATGTAAGGTGTATGTACCAAATGTTTAATTTAAAAATAATCGGCAACCACAAGTTTTTATGGTTGTTGTCAAAGCTTCAACAGTAAAGGTCGCTGTTCACACAGAAACATAGGATTCGACAATGTTAAAAGTGTCCATTTAGTTTGGAAATAAAACTCTAATTAGTAGTGGAATTAATATTACAACCCAATATACAATAACATAACAATACCAGAACTGCTGTACTATGAGAATTCTCTACAGTTATATTGAGATGTAAGGTTACTCACTTGTTTTTGTGGCGGTTGTCAAAGTTATATCAGTAGAGGTCGCTGTTGAGACTGTCACACAATGGACAAATACAACCCGCTAAAACGCTCTAACGAGATCGCTAAAAAACACTTAAAAGTCTCTCAAAGTTTAACACACAGATAGAAATTAAATGGTACCTTGTGCCCTTCATCAGCCAGGAGCTAATAGAGGTAGGGAGAAACCTTTTAAACATACATTTGCAAAGCGTGTATACCCAAAAGTTCATGTTTCTTCTCCAGTAACCTTAATCAGAATGACGCTTCACAGTTCACCAGTGTACACACACAGCGCCATTCCATGGCAACAGCGCCCTCTATGGACGGAGATAAAGGTGTCAGTGATTGGAGAAGGGTATAACTGCAGCCTGGAGATCTCCAAATGGGGGCAGGAACTCCAAAATGGGGTGGGCACTCCAAAATAGGGCATGGCTTCCTCTCATTCACAGACAGGCGCATGACACGCATGCGCATTTTTCCTCCAATCAACTTAAGTGCAAACTCCGTCCCACAGCTGATTCTAAAGGTTTTATTGGTTCAATCACAGTGTTGATGGCAGATAAAGAGTTAATAAGTTTATGCGATATAAGATCGCCGGGCCGTTCCGTAACTCCCCAACCGGACGTCACCGGAAAATGGGACCTTTTTAGTTACACCCAGTGTCACTACCCCCTCCTACCCTGTGAATTTCAAGTCCCGGGATTCCCCCGTATCTTAAAACAAAGCGATAGAGTTAAACCATTCTCCTGCACTGGGACAGCTTGCAGGAGAGCTTGCGGGTGATTCCCGCATAAGATTCCCCGTTTATGTCATTAAGAAGTTCAAACTTTGCAATTTGGCATTGGTATATTTAAAATTCCCACATTATTTGACTAATGAATTTCCATGACCTTCCCAGTCATTCATATTAAATGATTAAATTAGGATGTTTAATGATTAAATTAAGATGTTTTTTGTAAATTATTTTAGAGAGATGTTTGGACAGATTGTGTTTACTAACACTGAAGGGTATATTTCACCTGTAGCGGGAAGAGAATGAGGTGGTTGTTTATCAATCCCCAGCATTGTGTAGTAATAGTAAATGTAAGTTGATTCAGGTGATTTTGTGAGCACTTTAGCACCAGTGAGCTCAAGCGCACATCTCCAAATGGTTTTTATATTCTTCTTTTCTCTGTTTATGCAGAAATGGCGTTGATTCACTAAAACATCTGTTGTTGTCTCACAGCTGATCTTCACTGAGCTGGACTCTCTTATGACATCTGGAGATACTATTACAGTAGGAGATTCTGAAACAACACAAAACAGATCAGCTACATTACATCTCTTTGACACTGTTTACAATAGTATTCAAATATTATTCACATGTTTTGTGTTCAAAAAAAATCTAAAAAGACAGCTGCTGATTACATTTATACACGCAAATGGAAACAGCACAAAACTTTAAATTATTGGGCCTGCACATCTCCAAAAAGATTTTTCTAAAGATTGTTTTGCTAACATTTCTGCAAAACTCAAAAAAAACCCTACCTATAAATAAAATTTGCTGCAGTTTTCAGCTGAAATTAATATTACAGGAAGCAAAACATCAACAAATTTTATTCAAATTATAGGGGAAAATTATTGATTATTAAAGACTTATTTTCTAATTTTTCAGCTCTATATGTATGATAACCTTTTACTCATCAGGCATTTGATTTCTGAACTGCTGTGATATATGCATGAACCAGTGTAATAAAATGTTGGCACAGTTATGTTTGTTTTAGAGAAAACTGAACATGCTTTTTAGCCCCACTGATATAAAGTGATATAATATCATTTTGCCAAAATGTTGCCACAGACACATTTTTTCATGAGCCTGTGTTGCAGCTGTCTGCTATGAATATCTCACTGCTGCTACACTTTCTATACTATCTACTGATTTAACCAAACACCTGTCAGTGTCCCTTGTTGTACTATTGTCTGTATTTATTCATTTTTTTAGCCCTTCTTACTGTCTGCTACACATTATTGTGTTTCATTTTAATCCATTGTCATGCAATAAAAATAAATTTGACTTACTGCAGTAATAGTCTCTATAGTCAAATGAGTATTTCAGGTGGGTTGTAGTCAGGTTGTAGTTTTTTGTTCTAATAAAACTTTGTTATCTATAAATGTGGACATTTTTTAAGTAAATAGGACCATAAGACTTAACCTCCATCAGGAGCTGAAAAATTTTGAAGATAAAAAACGATAAAAAAGCGAATGTGACAGAGACAGAATGAGACTCACACAATGGGTGAATAAGGAAGTAGCACATCAGTCCACAGGAAACCTTATAATGTACTGTGCATTTTAATGTAGTTGAAACTATAGATCATGTTTCACATTTACAGACATATACAATGTAACATTTACATATATGTGTATCAGAGCATGAACAATAATATCTGATGTAATAGTTTTAGAGGTCTGAAATATAATAGATATACACAGTATATTCCACACCAAACACTGAATAATGAAAATAAACACTTATTTGTTTCCAAAAAAAGATACTTTTTTTTATAGTGGTTATACATAATAAAACTATACTTGAGACTGATCAGTAGATTTTTGAACTGTTGAACTAGCAATTCAGATTTTATGGTGTGTACCTTGTAGTATTGTCAGTATTTATCGTCAATATTTATTGTTGTCTTTTAGCCCTTGTTACTGTCTAATACACTCTATAGTTTCATTTTCATCCATTGTCATGCAATGTCCTAAAAATGACAATAAATTTGACTTTTAACTACAGTAATACTATACAGTAAAACAAATATGTCAGGTTTATGTGTTTGTGTTTATAGAAAACCTTCACACCAATCAGACATGCTGAAATATTTTAGTGAAACTTTATTTTAAATACATTTTTAAGAGGACAATAATCAGCAGAGATTTACTGTAAGACTAAACCTCCAAAAAAGAAGCTTAAAAACTATGAAGATGAACAACATAAGAGCGAAATAGACAGAGTGAGACCTAAACAATGGATGAATTAGGTAGTGGCAGATCAGACCACAGGAAACCATTTATTGCATTGAACAGTTTAATGTAGAACAAAGTGCAGAACATTAGTCATGTGCAAATGTAACATGTATATTGTACAGTGTGAACAAGAAGATTTCATATAATAGAGGCCTTAAATATGTTTAAAGATAAATATTTCAATTCTGCTATAAGTTTTAGGATTGTTCTCACAATATATATATATATACTGTATATATATATATATATACTGACTAATGAAAATAAACACCTACTTTTCTGCAAGTAATGATACTTTATTTATAGTGGCTGTACGGTGTAGATATGAGATTCTTCAGTGCATCTCCACCAAACTGTAGACTTAATCTTCTGCATTTGAACAAACTGGTTTGGCAGGGATCACGCAGTACAGATGATAAACATTCTTAAGGAAGAAGAACGATTATTAAAGACATCAAGTAAATGTGTTTGTATTCTGTTCAGGATGGATGATCATGTATATTAGGTGTGTGACTGTGTTCACACATACCTCATTTTCCTCTATATTTCCCTGTTCCTGTTGCTTATTGACCACAACATCTGTAATTCAGTGCAGAAGCATTTATTGCTTAAAAAAAACATGTTGACCTTAATGAGCAAGCTCTTTGTTATAAAACTTGAATGCATTTTTAGCTTTGTCCAGCTTCCTCCTTATTAGCTCAGTGTGATTGGGAAGCTCATTTTTACAGTCTGTTCGGATTTTAAAAGTCATGTACTGTATTCCAGTCTTACTTACTATGTTCTGATATTCTGCTGTCACCAGGAAGTGTGGAGGTTGTAGTGGAAACTGCAGAAAAAAACAGCATAGAGTTATAGTATTAAAACAGAATATTAATAAAAATCATGCATCTCCAATATTCATTAATTTAATGGATTAATCCAGCATTAATTCTACACAGTGACTTCTACCATTGAGGAAGAATACATGAACTTACTCATGGTTTCATTTGTCTTGCTTGTTGACAGGTTTGTCGTGGAATGAAGGCCTGATATTGAGAAGTGAATTGCTTTTCAGAAGGGAATCATTTCTCAAATTTTAACATAATAGAATAACCAGAAAAGGTGTTATCAGTAACGTATCAGTTTTGTTGTATGTTGTGGTTTCAGAAGCAGACATTACAGTTAAAGCTGTTGAAAGACATTGTGAAATGTGTGAAATGCACAGTATAGTAGTATAGTAAATGTTCAACAAACAATCATGAGCCTGAAAGAATAATTGTCTTTTTAAAGACATTCAGAATGGAGTAAGAATAAATGATTTACAAACAAAATTACTCACTGGTTTTAATGGCTGTTGTAGTAGTTTGTTTAGTGGTGGTTGATGTTGAAACTGCAGAGACAATTTATCAGAATTACAGAGTCAATTGCATTATTTGTGAACTTTAAAATGAAGTTTGTTTGTTGAAGGTACAGGTCCTTTAGATACAAAGCATATGTCACATACTGTCGATGTAACTTGACATAACCTCACTGAATATATCAATAAAAAACTTACTCTCAACTGTTACTGTCACTGGATCAGAGTGATCAGATGGAATTTGATTTTGTCTCTTCATCACAGTGTAGAAGCAGGTTATTATCACAGATGAACTCTGATCTCCAGACCAAATACTGATCTGAGATCCAGTGAGTGAGAGTTGACATGATGAGCTCTGTTTTGAGTTACTTTTTCTTCCATTTATGTTAAAGAAACACATCTTCATCTTCAGATCTTCAGTATTCTCACAGCTCAGCTCAACTGTGTCTGTTTCCAGAATAACTGAAGCAGATGCTTTCAACTTGGCCTGAGGAATAGCTAATGAATAAAAATGTATATAATATTTCATCTGGAGATCTCAGATTAGATTCTGGTGAAAACCATTTTTCCCCCTCCAGTGTCCCTAACTTTCATCCTGTTATTCCTTTTATAATGAGTGATTTTTTGAGAGAAAACAAACATCATCAGTTAATTTCCAATTAAACAATGTTTTGTGGCATTAGTTGTTTCGACAAAATACATCAGTATTATAATATCAACCCTTCAAATGTTGGTTGACATGTTCATGTAAACTAACTGTCAATCACTGGGCTTTTATTTGCATCTTGTTTATTTTATTGCTACTGTGTAAAAATCATGACAATCAAGTCATAGTCAACACATCGTCATTTAGACTACTTTTGGTACTGCTTGTAACATTTTTTAAATGTCAATAAATAAATTATGATTACACCTGTCTGCCTGTAATGCTTTTATTAATACATATTTTAGCAAACGGTTATGGTTAGGTTTACATGTAGGAGTAGGATTAGTGACTTATATATTTTTTTTATTTTTAATTACATTTTTTATGCTATATTATTACCAAAATTCCCATTGAAGGCCTACACTGTCTGTCCATTTTTCTCCATTATGTT
>JAHKKF010509944.1:0-11182 GCA_019740295.1 Labeo calbasu | reverse complement strand
TGGCTTGTATCAGGGGAAAGTCTTCTGCTTTGTTCATCTGAGCATTCAGGAACATCTAGCAGCTCTATATGTGCACCTCTCCTTGACAAACAACAACATAAATGTGATTGACCAAATCAACAAACAGAGTTTACGGTCTAAAATGAAGGACTTGTTTCAGCTCAATTCATCAGAACATGATTCATTATCTGAGCTGCATCGGAGAGCTGTGGATGAGGCTCTTCAGAGTAAAAATGGACATCTGGATCTTTTCCTGCGGTTCCTTCTGGGTTTGTCAGTGGAGTCTCATCAGATTCTCCTACAAGGACTAATGAAACACACAAGAAGCAGCTCTGACAGCAATGAGAAAACAGTTGAGTACATCAAGATGCAGATCAGGACCATTGACTCTCCAGAGAAATCCATCAATCTGTTTCACTGTCTGAATGAACTGGGTGATCATTCACTAGCGGAGGAAATACAACAGTATCTGAAATCTGGAACAATAAGTAAAGCCCAGTTGTCTTCATCTCAGTGGTCAGCTGTAGTTTTTGTGCTGTTGACGTCAGAGAAAAAGCTGGATGATTTTGATATTAATAAATTTGTTTGTGGAAACAATAAATCCAAACTGAAAGTTCTTCAGAAGCTGCTGCCTGTGATTAAAGAATCCAGATCAGTTCAGTAGGTATCAATGAGTACAATCACTTCACTGTTGAAACATTAAGAAAATCAGAGGTAAAAGCATATAAATCTTCATTGATTAGAGTCTTCTTTTGTCCTAAACTCTGTACCTGACCTGAATCTACCCAAATCACTTCTTACCCGAACCTGATGTGTAAAAATGAAATTTAAAAAAAAAAAAACAACTTGAGACAAACCCGACCCAATTGTATTTAGACTATTTGTCGAACCAGACCGGACCCAAACATAAACAGCATTGACATTCACACAGCCTGCAGCCCTGCAGTCTGTCAGGAAAAATCCCAGTGTCCTGCTGACTGATTTGGCCACTGCTCCATTATTTTCATTTATTTATTTACTTATTTCTTATTACTTTATATTTTGACCTACCTGATGGTTACATGTTCTGAGATCGGTTTCCAATTGTGACCAGTGGAAAAAACTAAAATTTATTTGAAAAATAAACAAGAAAAATAAAAATTTTACCAACAGGCTAATAAATCATGAATTAGGTAGTGTTGTCTGCTACGTTATTTACCTCATCTCCGATGAAGGGCTTCTGCACACAAAAAAACAAAAGCCCTGCATGAACTCACAGCGTAATGAAGCAAGTGGATTTTTCTGATGGATCTCATACCTGTAGGCTAAGATGGATTTCTGTGTGCGGGGTTACAAAAGCATCCCTTTCTATGTGCGTTTCACAAAAATGAACTTAACATGAACACTAAAGTTGGCTGCACATCCGGGACAGAAAAGAAT
Source organism: Labeo calbasu (assembly GCA_019740295.1). NCBI lineage: Eukaryota > Metazoa > Chordata > Actinopteri > Cypriniformes > Cyprinidae > Labeo > Labeo calbasu. Next base: position 9,763 of record JAHKKF010509944.1, on the reverse strand, counting down.
TCAGTTCTTATCAAGTCCATTCAGAAAAAGAACATTTATTTATTTAACATTTAAGTAACTGATTTTTAAACCACTGTCATTGTGCAAGTAATATTTATCTTTCTTAAATGAGGCTCATATTTTTATTCTGTGACATTTTAGATCTCAGTCCAATGATCCATCAAACATGTTGATTTGTTTTAAGTTTGTACTTTATTTTTGATAATGGATTCACTGATAATCTGATCTGAGAGAGTGAAGTGTGTGTCATTGTTCTCTACAGGTTGAGTTATTGTGGTGTCACAGATGAAGGTTGTGCTGTTCTGGCTTCAGCTCTGATGTCAAACCCCTCACACCTGAGAGAACTGCATCTGTCTGGGAATAAAATAGGAGATTCTGGAGTCACGCTGCTGTCTGCTAGACTGGATGGTTCTCACTGTAACCTGGAGAAACTGTGGTAAGATCATGTTTGACTCTCACACATGAAACAAAATGTAAAGTATATTTGGCCGCATTTACACTGCATGGTTCAAGTGACCCAATTCCTTTTTTCCGATCTATGCCACATGGGAGTTAAAAAGAAAAAAAAGGACAAATTTACAAATAAATTTGAATTGAACTGAATTAAATATTTAGATCACATTTAGTGAATTTTTCAATTTAAAGTTTTACAATATATTTAGTAGTAGCTACTAGTGGTGACTGTCAAGTCGATGTACATATGGCAAAGATGTATGGTAAAGATCAATTAATGACGTAATCAAACAGACAAACACTATAAATAGCTAAACATACTGCTAACACAACTGCACGAAAGTACTTAGAATTGCTATAAGCCTCTTTATTAAACAAGCAAATGCAATCAATAATGCCCATTTCACTTTGAAGAGTTTGCAAAAGTACTGTAGCCCTGTTAAATAGAAAAAGTAACGAAATACCTATTTCACATTACTTACCCCATGCGACTCACTGGAATTTTCAACTAAAAGTACTATATGCTGTCACTGCTATATTAGAAACAATGATGCTAAGCATGCCACTGCTAAGGTTATTTAACATTGCATCTGAAACTGCTCTGCATGCTGCCACTATTAAAATTTGCCAGCATTGCGAACTATGAGTCTGCATAATCTGCTGAAAACCCTATTGGATAAGTAATAATATGCCTAATTTTGCTTAGAGAATTCATTGACCATCCATGCAAAATCGCTGAAATTTAATCAGACCACCTTTTAACTACTACTGCTATATTAGCAAAATAATAATTAGTTTGCCAAGCATGCTGCTGCTAATATTATTTCTAACACTGCATCTGAATCTGCTATGCATGCTGCTGCTATAAAAATCGCTAAGCATACTGCTGCTACAGCTGCACAAAGTACTTAGAATTGCTATAAGCCTCTTTACTAAACAGCAAACAATCAAAATAATGCCTATTTCACTTAAGAGTTCACAAAATTACCTGTAGCCCTGTTAAATAAGGAAATTAATAAAATGCCTATTTCACATTAAAGAGTTACTTACTTACTTAAACGAACATTTTGCGACTAAAGTACTTCCTGCTGCTGCTGCTGCTATATTATCGATAATAATTTGGCTTGCTAAGCATGATACTGATATTTCTAACATTGCATCTGAATAGCTATGCATACTGCTGTTACAGCTGTACAAGTACTTAATATTGCTATAGCCCCTTTATAAATAAACAAAATGCTAATAATTCCTACTCACTTGAAGAGTTCATGTAACATCCATGTTTAACCGTTGAACTTCAACTATGGTTTACCTGCTGCTGCTACTGATAAATCATTTAATTGCTATGCATGCAGCTATTAACAATTTGCTAATAACGCAATCTGAATTTCTATGGATACTGCTGCTACACTCTATGAAAGTACTAAAATTGCTGTGAGCCCAGCTGAATAAACGAATTCCAAGTTTAAAAGTGCCCTACTATTATGCTGCATTGTAAATGGGCTACTAACCAATTTATTGTTGGTAATAGTATCCTTATATTTTAAACAAATTACTGATTCATTATCTTTAAACTACCACTAAACATGACTTTCACAATAAACACTGCACTATGACTGAACCAAATGTAACGAGTGAAATAGAGATGTGGCCCCTTTAAGAGTGAGCGCTCCCTTCTGAAGTGGATTGCAATGTGCCATGAGTACACGTATAATAAAAGCGAGTATATTATTTATTTTGCTTATTTAAGTTGTTCTGATTTAAGAAGTAGCCTGATGTCAATAAGACGTTTAAGGAATACCATAATACAGGTTCGCCTTGACTTAAACTGTGAATGCCACTGCAGCCGATCCCACTGTGGCATGCATCTTCTGAAATCACCCATTCGCACTTAAATAGATGAGAATGCCCAATATAATATTAAAAAATAAAATGTTTCGGGCAAATAGGGAAATCACCTTCACTTCACTGTTTCACTAGGTGATGTATTTTCACAAACATGAACTATAAGCCACCGCCGCTGCTGTTATATGAACACGACATGCTTAGTAATTAACGTTACTTCTCTCACGAACAACCTGCGGAACCAGAGGAACTCAAAGCGTGCTGCTGCGAAAGGCTCAAGTGAATGCCGACCAGCCATTTAAAGGTGAAGGTTCAAACTCATTGGCTGTGTACGCAACGTGAACCAATCAGCTTGTGCCAAGTGGTATAAGGCTGTGAATATTATCAGTTGCGTTAGCACCCGTCAGCCTGCGCCATCTAGAGTTTCATGGAAGAACTAGGCATTTATCCTGCTTGAATGAAACTTTGATTTCTGATCATCTTTGGTGCTCTGACATTTTGGATCTCAATCCAGTGATCCATCAAACATGTTGATTTGTGTTTTGTGTAAAGTTTATACTTTATTTTTACTAATGGATTCACTGCTAAACTGATCTGATCTGAGAGAGTGAAGAGTGTGTCGTTGTTCTCTACAGGTTGAGTGATTGTGGTCTCAGAGATACAGGTTGTGCTGCTCTGGCTTCAGCTCTGAGATCAAACCCCTCACACCTGAGAGAACTGGATCTGTCTGTGAATAAACTAGGAGATTCTGGAGTCATGCTGCTGTCTGCTGGACTGGAGGATCCTCACTGTAAACTGGAGATACTGTGGTAAGATCAAATTTGAGTCTCACAAATGAAACACAATGTAAAGATTATTTGAAGAGCTCAATCTCTTTCTGCTGCTGTGAGTTCAGCCGATTGAGCTGTAAATGACTGAATACATGAGCTGCTCCTCAATAACAAAATACTGCAGGACCGAGAGACACACTGAAATACACACTTTCACACACAATCAACATTTCAGTCTCTTTACTTTAAACGGATCTGAGCTCAACACAGTCAGTGATTCTTTAAAATGTATTAATTGTGTAAAATCACACAAATCACTGCTGCCTACATATGAATACGGATCTAAATAACACAGTAAAACTCGGGTAGTAAATAGTGTCATTTATTTAAAACAGATTTTGTATGAGAAATATTTTTAAAAAAATGCAGACAGTTGGTGCAATGAGGTAAGATTATTTATCCTGCTTGAATGAAACTTTAGATGATTTATGATCATGTTTGGTGCTCTTTGACATTTTAGATCTCAATCCAATGATCCATCAAACATGTTGATTTGTGCTTTACGTTTGTACTTTTTCTTTAATAATAGATTCATTGCTAAAGATATGAAGGTAAAAGAGAAGCAAACTCGAGCGAACTGATTTGAATTTGAGAACTTGTCATAGTAATATTCATATTTGTTAAAAGTTTAATTGACGCTCATTTCTGATGAGAAAAGCTGAATCTTTCAGTGTGTACACACAAACAATAATCTGTATATATACAATAGTTATTTCTGGTCTTCTAATTGGATTGGCTGAGAAGTCTTCCTACCCATGAGATATTCACCCAATATCACACGGGAACCATTTCACCATTTGTTTCACACCATTTGCAGTATTTCTCTCAGTGAGTGTCATGGATGGTAAATTTTATAAGTAATACTGTTTTTGTGTCATGGAATGTAGTTGTTCAGACAAGAATGTACTTGTTTAGACCTCAAATATGTGGTTTGTTAATAAAGATAATGTCTATTTGAAAATTTGCTTCAGTGTTTTCGGTGATGTGAGCTGCAGGGCGTCAGCGGCCATTCGGCACTCATTAACCCGGAATGTGCAACTGGCTCTGATGTCTAAATGATGTCTTAATGGTTAAACAAGAGATATGATTCGTTTTGGGTAAATCTAATAGTAGTCTTTGGTTTTATTAATCTGTTATTTGTTCTAGAGCAAATAGTTTTGTCTCTCAAAATATTCTTTGGGTCATGCTAACAACACAGATACCATTTATTCCATGGTCGCCCTTACTTCCTGTCTGCAATTTTGATTTGTGTTGAAAACCTACTTTTTCAAACTCCTCCTCAACCGTTGGTCCAATTTTCACCAAAATTGAATCAGATCATCGTCAGACTGTGCTGACAAAAAGTTATGGATTTCGTGTCAATAGACAAAACCGTTTTTGTATAGCAATGCAATAAATTTGAGCCAGGATGCCAAAATGACTCTAAGGCTGTATGTCTGCAAAATTTTGATATTTTGACACCCCGATGACATGCCCCCTTCCGATACAATCTTGTCTGCGGATCGTTTGGTGTGGGCTGTTGTCTGGGGTTTTGAGAAACAGGTTAAACGTGCATTGGCTCAAGTTGAAACCCCTTTGGGTTGCCCAGTGGGTCGATTATTTGTGCCTGTTTCGGTCCACACTGCGGTCTTGCAATGCGGCCAGTCCTCCAAACTCATGTGTCATCCAGGTGTAAGGAGGTCGCTGGCAGCCATCCTCCAGCATTTTTGGTGGGGTCATGCAGTGTTTGTGTTAAAAATAAAACATCTAACTGATCTCCCGTTGGTCTGCTTCATTCCCTACCCATTCCTTCCGGCCCCTGGTCGCATATTGCCCGCATATTGCCGCATATTATCATTACTGGTCTCCCTCCATCCAGTGGCAATACTGCGATCCTTACCGTGGTGGATCGCTTTTCTAAAGAGGTTCACTTCATTTCCCTTCCCAAACTCCCTCCTGCTAAGGAGACGGCCCGGGTGGTCATTGACCACATCTTTCGGATTCACGGTCTTCCGGAGGACGTGGTCAGGGGTGACAGGAGCAGCTGACCGCCATTGGACTGCAGCCTCGAATTATGTTTGTGGGCAAAGGATATGGCTCTCTTATTAGGCCGCCTAATGTTTCATCACGTAAGCTGGCGCCTAGAGTTATTGGGCCATACCCTATTGTCAATGTTGTCAGTCTAGTGGCGGTGCAGTTTCATCTGCCTAATCCCCTCCGTCGTGTCCACCCTGTCTTTCAAGTTTCTCGTTTTAAACCTTCTTCTCACCATATCCCTTATGTTTCCACTCCCCTCCCTCCTCCTCCACTGATGGTTGAGGGCGCTCCTGCCTTCATTGTCAGACGGATTCTTGATTCCAGATGCCGTGGACGAGGTTTTCAATATCTAGTGGACTGGGAGGGATATGGTCCAGAGGAGAGATCCCGGCTCGGGACATACTGGACCGTTATTTTGAATTTCCTTCACTGTCAGTCTCATTCCGCCAGGGGTCCGCCGGGTGGTGTCCCTAGGGGAAGGGGTACTGTCAGGTTGCAGATTTGATCTGTTACCCCTCCTGCACGCGCTTTTTGTTTTTGTTTTTCATTTTAAAGTGGTGGCCGCAAGCAGCTGTTTGTCTTTTGCAATCAGCACAACCATGCGTTTACAGTTGATTCCAATTCTTTCATTCTGTCTGCTCTATTTCTACTGCTTGTTTTCTTGTTTGCAAAATAAACTTCTTACCATTTTACTGGCCAGGCATCAGCCCCTAGTTCTGCTCTCACACATCTGAATTTACAAGCACTATTATAATTTTTATAATATTAATATTATAATATTACAATATTAATATGACAAGTTCTCAAATTCAGATCAGCTAGCTCTCAAGTTGTACTACCCTTTTACCTTCATATAAACTGATCTAAGAGAATGAAGAATGTGTCATTGTTCTCTACAGGTTGAGTTATTGTGGCATCACGGATAAAGTTTGTGCTGCTCTGGCTTCAGCTCTGAGATCAAATCCCTCACACCTGAGACAACTGAGTCTGAATGGGAATAAAATAGGAGATTTGGGTGTGAAGCTTCTCTGTGCTGGACTGGAGGATCCTCACTGTAAACTGGAGAAACTGTGGTAAGACTTTTTGACAAACACCAAAGTCGTGTGGTATTTTAATTGCTATCCAAATTAACATCTCTGCTGTTTTCAAGAATAAAATTCACTGTTTAAATCCTTTTTGACCACTGCCAAACACTGTATGGTAGCTGATGCACTTCGCTGTGATTTGCATTCATATTTATTATTGAAATGCTGGAAAGTATTTACAGGAAAAATATTTCATAACTGCTCCACCACAGCAAGTGGGAGCTGTTAAAGGTGCAGTGTGTAAAGTTTAGCTAGTGGTGAGGTTGCGAATTACACATAGAGAAGCTACAGCTGCCTACACAAGACAAAGATGTCATCATCAGAGACAGCAGATAGTAGCCAGTTTAGCAATAAGGGTTCTTTACAAAGATAAATTAAGGAATTGTGTTTACTTAATTATTCAGTGAACCTAATATTATTGTTACTTGTTCATCATTGTGTCAGTGTTTTATTCGCAAGAACAACATAGTGACAAAACGTGCTTTGTTTGTCCCTTTAGGGCTACTGTAGAAACATGGCGGTGCAAAATAGCCGCTTCCATGTAAGGGGACCCATGGTGTATGTACATAGAAATTGCTCATTCTATTATACAAGGTCTTTATACACCTATGAAAACATCGTTGTAAATATTATATTGCGTTTCTGTCAATAGATCCTCCTAAAAACTGCAAACTGCACCTTTAAGAACAAAAAGAATGAAATGAAAAGCCCATAAATATTTAAAAATTGGTCATTATTAGAGCAGCAAAAGGAGTCATTTTAAATTATCCTTTTAAAACAAGATTATTATTCCAAGCATACAGCAGACAATCATGTGATTGGCCATGTGAGTGGTGCATTCCAGGTTTGTAGGATCACAGAACTTGGTCCTCCACCTTGATAAATCGCCATCCGAATCTGTGAGTTTATGACTGAGGTGCCATGTAAATTTATTCTTGATGGCTCTGATGACTGAAGATGAAGTCACATCACATCACATCACATGAACTGCTGCTCTTGTTTTTGATCCACCAAACATTTACTGGAGCTTCAGTTGCTTCTGCTAGTTTGATTATTACTCCTTCACCTTCCCATCTCTGTGTTAGAGTTTATTTTCCTCTTATTTTCCACTTTTTCTGAAATCCCATGAGCTCTTTGTGTTTTCACAGATATCATAAAGATTTAACCTGAATGTTAAATCTGAATAACAAACTACAGACACTTCAACTACAATTCAGAGTGTGTCATTGTTCTCTACAGGTTGAGTTATTGTGGAATCACAGGTTGTGCTGCTCTTAATTCAGCTCTAAGATCAAACCCCTCACACCTGAGACAGCTGGATCTGTCTAAGAATTATCTGGGAAAATCTGAAGTGAGGTTACTCTCTGATCTGAGAGATAATCCACTTTGTAAACTTAAGATATTAGACTATTGTGAGTATATTTTTATTTAAATCTTTTAAAATAGCCAAAGTTTAGTAACAGACCTCATATGTGTGTAATTGGAGAATATAAGATAATAATTTAGCTCCACTTTAGTCTCTGTATTTTAAACTGTTTAAATCTGTGATGATCTATGAATATATCAATATTTTCATCTCTTCCAGCATCTCTGTGTGTAAATGATAAAAAGAGAGTTGTTGATCATTTACTGTTGTGAATCTATGATCAGTTGTTCATTTGTATATCTGGCTGTAATATCAATATACTGTTTTTTTTTTTTCTGAAATGAATCTGCTGATGTGATGTGACAGCAGTAATGTGTCATACTCGTATGTATCTGCCTGTGTGTTTTATTGTAGGACTCTCAGTATATAGACATCAGTCCAGTTTCCTCAGGATCAGCTGATGGTGAATATGGAGCCGCTACAGCGACGTCACAGTCAATCAACAGAGACTGAAGACACAGAGACACCCAGCATCACAGTCATGTGTGTTGTCTTTCACTGTCTTGTTTTATAGGTAATGGCCCATGAAACTGAGTGCAAGAATCAATTTGGATTCACTAGATATTGTCTACAATGGCTACGTTTACATGCACCCAAATAATTCAACTGTAATCGGATTGACGGTTCAATCGGACTGAAAAACATTCATGTAAACACCTCCCAGCTGGCATTTCAACGTTGATTCACTGTTGAAACAACGTCGGTACCATGGTTGGATCAACGTTGGATTATGTTTAGATTTTGCAAATTGGATCAACGTTGATATTGTGACGTCATTTCACCTTTAAATTGCAACGTTGTTTCACCATCTTACCTTCAACATGGGTGAATTAAGGTCGTTCTGTAGACGTTGGATTAACGTTAAATTAGGTGTTGATTTTGCAAATTGAATCAACGTTGAAAACGCAACGTTGTTTCACCGTCTTACCTTTCAACAATGGTGAATACACGTTCAATTAGAACCAATTTGCATTTAGATCAACACTGGACACATAAACGAACACATAATCAATATTGTAGAATTTATTTTTAAAAATCTGTAGAAGAAGAACCCAAATATAATACAAATACATTAATGCTGCTCACATATAATTGTAGCCCAGTTTGTGATGAATACAGACTATAGACATAATACACTACCACTAGAAGTTAGAAGTTTTCTAACAGTGATTTTTTTTTTTTCTCAAGACGTCTCTTCTGCTCCACAATCCTGCATTTATTTGATCCAAAGTACAAAAAAAAAACATTTTTACTATTTAAAATGTTTTCTGTTTGAATATATTTTAAAATGTACTTTTATCCTGTGATGTCAAAGCAGAATTTTTTTCATCATTACATGATCGTTCAGAAATCATTCTAATATTCTGATTTGCTGCTCAGTAAAATTCTTTGATGAATTAAAAGTAGAACAGCATTTATGTGATATAGAAATCTTTTTTTAACATTATAAATGTCTTTTTCATCACATCTCATCTTTTGATCAATTTAAAGCATTTAGCCTTGCTAAATATATATATATATATATATATATATATATATATATATATATATATATATATATTATCATTAATTTCTCAAAATAGACTCCAAGCTTTTGAATAGTATGGTGTATAATGTTACAAAAGACTCTTGAATGTTGTGCAATTACATACATATTTTGCACTGCACTTGCAAAAGAAACCTTTTTTGACTGAAACCACTTGATCTTTTATTAACTATAGTTCTGTGAAACCAGGTTTACAAATGTGTCTCATTACAAGAGATTTGTGTAATGGAAATAGAACAGTTGGTGGTGAAGAGGTATAACAGCAGTTGCCTTAAAAACCCTGCCTTAAATGAAATGCATTTAATATTTTAAGTAGAAATGTTTCTTCAAAATCTGATAAATGTTAGAACCAACAGCCTTGTGCATATAGTGTGGTTGTGTTTCGGGTGATCCTTGAAAGTGTCCCAGCTCTAGGTCCTTTCTGATGCCGTCCCCACCTCTCTCCCACTTGCACTGTACTGTGCATTCTGCCAAATGTATATTCAGTTTGTGGTCACAAAGAGATCTTACAATTTATGGTGATGAAAGCTGAAGGTATTTCACAATTTGTTAATCCTTCTAT
>JAHKKF010509941.1:0-15561 GCA_019740295.1 Labeo calbasu | reverse complement strand
CCACAGACGTTCAACGACAAGTCCAGCTACCATTCCATCCAGGGCACTGTGCTCGAACAACATGCCTGCTTGGCCATCTTTAAAAACCACCAAGTTCATCACCTGTTGATGAAGATGGTAAATAGTTATGCCATTCTGCAGTTCATATCTAAATATTTACAGACAGGTTTGATTTGGCATTAAAGGATTAGTTCACTTCCAGAATAGATTTTTTTTTTAATTTACTTACCCCTATGGCATCCATGATGTCCATGTCTTTCTTTCTTCAGTCGAAAAGAAATTAAGTTTTTTGAGGAAAATATTCCACTGACTTCAGTGTCGGCCAATGGGTTGAAGGTCCAAACTGCAGTTTCAATGCAGCTTTAAAGAACTCTACATAATCCCAGCCGAGGAATAAGGGTCTTATCTAGGGAAACGATTGTTTATTTTCTAATAAACTTTTTAACCATAAATGCTCGTATTGCACTAGCTCAACCTCACGCATTACACAATCACGTTGGAAAGGTCACATGTGACATAGGCAGACATACCGACCCAGTGTTTACAAAGCAAAAGTGCAAAGAAAGTTAAACAGCTTTTAGAAAAAAAGGTAAAACAATGATATCTGACGATTTTGAGGTTGGAGGAGAAAATGAGAAAATGAGCCTTTTTGAACCGAAGTACACAGATGAAGAAATAACCACGCGTGACCTTTCCAATGTGATTACGTAATGCATCACAGTGCTAGTACAAGATAAGCATTTGTGGTTAAAAAGCATATACATTTTTTTTTTTTTAAATGGCCGATTGTTTCATACTACATAGGACCATTATTACTCATCTAGGATCATGTAAAGCCCTTTGAAGCTGCATTGAAACTGCAGTTTGGACCTTCAACCCAATGATTTAAGTCCACCATATGGAGAAAAAACCTGGAATGTTTTCCTCAAAAATCTTAATTTCTTTTCAACTGAAGAAAGAAAGACATGAACATCTGGATGGCATGGGGGTAAGTAAATTATTTTATGTATAAAAATCATCACAGGTTGCGCATCATTCAGAACTGAATTGAGAATGCCTTTAAATTCCAGTTCAGTTTTTGAATTTCAAAGTTCAAGGAAACTTTGAGTTTTACTTAGCAAACGTGTTGCAAGATTTCAATGTAAGAGTTAGAGGTAAAATATTTTTAAATGCCAAATAATTCATATGAATTTTTTTTTAAATGTTATAAAGCTTTGGAGTTTGATGGTTTATAGGCCTAATAGATAAACTTCCTGTAGGGTGGTGCCAATTTAAAATCCAAGACATTAATGGGTGCAATTCTTCAATTCTGAATCTTGCAAAACCTTGATTAGCATGGGAGTTTGTATGTACATACCTTATCATAGTATCTCAAACATCTGCCATCTTTCTCTCCTAGCCGGACAGCACTGAGTATATTTGCAAGATCAGCCGGTGCTGGGTTGTCTTCCAGGGAAAGAGCCAGAATGGCACTCTCCATCATTTCAAGCGAAACGGCTGCTTCTCCCCCTGCATTTAAGATATCCATTCTCACAGAATGCCAGGCCTGGCGATGAAGAGAAGACAGACCACAAATAGTGGACGGGTCTTGTTCGGGAGCTGCTGCTGGGTGATTCATTGCATGTGCCAGTTGGACATGGATGTCATTGAGCGGTAAAGGAGAAAGAGATTCCCCTGTACCTGGCTGCCATAAAATTTGAATCGGAAATATACCCCCTCGACAGGTCAATATGGCGTGAAGGCTGTCTGGGTATGTCTGGAACATTAAGGCCAAGAAAATATGTTGTTGAGATTAAGTCAGTATTTCTAAAAAAATCCTAAATGTTAATGGAGCAAAAGCTTTACCTTTAGCTCATCCTGGCTCTTGCCTGGTAGGCGGCTAGCCGCAAAAGCCTGCGACTGTTGCGTTCGCTCAGTTGGTACATCCCCTTCCACCAGCTGTGGTTCACTGTACAGCTTAGCAACTGCCCACAGCAGGGCCGTAGCCCGCTCTATCTGTGGAAACTCCCCCTTTAGCTTAGAGGAGGGCAGGACGGAAGGAATAGTGGAACTGGGCAAGGGATCATTGCAGGAGAGCAGCTGCTTTTTGAATTGCTCAGTCACCCAGTTCTCACGTCCAGAGACGTGTTTCTTCAGCTGTTCTTGGACTTCCTGGAGTGCATCTTTCTGCTGAAGAAGGGCAGTTTTATAATGTTGGTACTGGTCAGGATTTAAGGTGAGCTGAAGCACCCGACTGGCCTCCTGGAGCGTAGTATCCAGTTCTGGAATAGGATAATCAGGTAGCGCCATCCTGTAGAGCAGAGGACAAGACATAAAACTTTAGACCACGTGCTACAGTTATGTCACGTGATTTAAATTTAAGCCCAAGTTTGAATGATTTCACCTGGTGTGCTTTCTCATGGTACATGTGACACATGACTTTTCTTGTCATGTGTAATTGAATAATTTCATTGCGTAGCTTAATAAAGTGGCTTATTTTCAGCACAAAAGTCTCAGTGTGGAATGGTAATGTAGTTTGACTCTATAATGCAGGTAATGTAGTTTGACTCTAGTTTTAAGTAGTGATAGGAGAAACAAACCTTTTCAAAGCTTTAAATCAATTGGACCAACTGACCACTAGCAAAAACCCGCCCTCCTTAGTTAGTGCTGCTATATCCAACAAACAATGGCGCTCTCACACTACACTTTGGCTGTTTCTCAATACCAAGTACGCAAAGTTTGGACTTGCGTCCTTTGTAGTTCGGACTTGATAGGTTGACTTGGGAGTACGAACTCCCGAGGACGGAAGGACGCAAGTCCTGTAGTTCTGCAAATGTAATTCTACAAATGGAACAGCAGCGTACTTGATACCGTCGGTCAGCTCGGTATCAAGTACACTGCTGTTCCATTTGCAGAATTACAGGACTTGCATCCTTTCGTCCTCGGGAGTTCGTACTCCCAAGTCAAAATACCAAGTCCGAACTACAAAGGACGCAAGTCCAAACTTTGCGTACTTGGTATCGAGAAACAGCCAATGTGTAGTGTGAGAGTGCCATTGTTCGTTGGATATAGAAACGGCCTATTATGTTCTTATACAGTGAAACATACATCGCGGAGCAAACATGATGTGTAGTGTAGGAGCGGCATTGTTTGTCAGACATGTTTCACTGTTTCGAAGCGCTAGTGGTCAAAACTGTGTAAATGCAACAAAACATGCAAAAAACAGCTTTTACAAACCCAATGCAAATGCTTTATTGAAAGTATAATATATTACATGCAATCAAAATAATAAAACACCATTAAACATGAACCCAGATAGCACACGTATGTCTGAAAGATGTCTGTATAAAAGGTCTCTTGACCTGGAAAGCATCTTCTGTGTACAAACATCTGACAGACGTCTGTAAGATATCAGTTTTACATACATTCTAAATCATAAACATCTTAAAGACATCTAATAGACGTCTATTTGACATCTGATAGGAAACATCCTACACTGATAGCACACATACATCACGAAGACGTCTCTTTTTAGAGTGTTTGCTCATGTGCAATACGTCTATTGGACGTTTCCTATCAGATGTCAAATAGACATCTATTAGATGTCTTTAAGATGTTCATGATTTAGAATGTATGTAAAATTGACATCTGAAAGACGTCTGTCAGACGTTTGTACACAGTAGATGCTTTCCAGATCAAGAGATCTTTAACAGACAGCTTGCAGATGTATATGTGCTATCTAGGAATGATTTACGATGGTTTCAAACCAGATAGCACATGTACGTCTGCAAGATGTCTGTTAAAGATGTCAATTTTACATACATTCTAAATCATAAACATCTTAAAGACATCTAATAGACGTCTATTTGACATCTGATAGGAAATGTCCTATAGACATATTGCAGATGAGCAAACACTCTAAAAATACATCTTCCAGATGTTAATACAGATGTCAAATAGACGTCTCCATGATGTACGCGTGCTATCAGGGGAAGCTTCATGAAGCAGTGTTTCAAAAGCGCCCATCACTAGTTTGAAGCATGTTATAACAGCATAAAATAAATCTAAGGATGAGCATTATTGACGTACACAATGATTTGACAACCTTTACACACTCCAAAGGTGCATATACTCCAAATTACTCTTTGACCCTGTGGCCATAATGAGTATGGCATGCTGTTTGTATAGCCAGTTGTCATGGGAATATGTCTCACGCTGCATGTCCCTAGTTGTAAAATTTGATTTTGCCTGATTTGATCACGCGGTGTCTCTTTTTGTAACTCTTGTAATGCTGTCTTTCTTTTTTCCATTTATGCTCCCTGGTGACATGGAAGTTCACTGTAGGTGGCCTTGATCATGTGATGTCATTGATTACTACTGAATTCATCCACATTAAATATGACCAACACCCAAGTAAGAACAATTACAAGTAAATTCATTATTATTAGACAAATTTGTTTTTGCATACACCTTATTCAGCAAAGCATAACATAGTATTCTTACAAAACATTACATAATTCTGCATAAAACGGCTTAAACCACCCTAAACCAGCTTGACCATTCTGTGTGACCAACTTAAATCAGCTAAGACCAACAAACCATCTTGTCTGGTTTAAGATATATTTACTAGCAAGGAACTTAATATGTTTCACATACAGTATTTATCAAAAAAAAAAAAAGTTAAATCACAAATGAAGCCAGCATACACTACCGGTCAGAAATTTTTGAACAGTAAGATTTTTATAGTTGTTTTTTTTTTTTTAGAATTTTCTTTTGCTCACCAAGCCTGCATTTATTTGATCCAAAATACAGCAAAAGCAGTAATATAAAATAACTGCTTTCTATTTAAATATATATTTAAAATGTATTCCTGTGATCAAAGCTAAATTTTCAACATCATTACTCCAGTCCTCAGTGTCACATGATCTTTTAGAAATTATTCTAATGTGCTGCTTTGCTGTTGAAGAAACATTTTCATAATATTAATATTATTAATATTAGTTAAATATTATAATTAAGTTCATGTGACTGGAGTAATGATGTTAAAATTTAGCTTTGAAATCACAGGAATAAATTACATTTTAAAAGATGTTTAAGTAAAAAGCAGTTATTTTAAACAGTAAAAATATTACACAGCTTTACAGTTTTTTTGTATTTTGTATCAAATAAATGCAGGCTTGGTGCAGAAGAGACTTCCTTAAGAGAACATCAAAAATGTTTGACTGGTAGTGTAAATTTTTATAAACTTTTAAAAAGAAAAACAATATTGTATGTTTTCACCTGTACAAAGTAAATAAATAAATACAATTAAACCATTTATCTTAAAAAAGAAAAAAAAGCTGTATATTGCAAGTAAGTCAGTGGGTTAATGTTATAAAAAATTTAAAAGCAGCAATATTTTTAAAATTAATTTACAGAAATAACAGTAAAATCATGATCAGCTGAACATATGAAGTCAAATAAAATAGCTTCAAACTACTATTAATTTATTGGTTTAAAACACAATTGGCCATATCTACACTGATTTTGAAATGTTCAGAATTAATAATGAAAGTATATTTTTTTAAATATAGTACTACACTAACTGACAGTACAAACCAATGCACATTATTGATGATTTGACAACAAACTCGTGTATTTTAATGTCAGAGCAGAAACATTAAGCAAAAAGCAATATAGAAACATTCAACTCGCCTCAGGGCAGTAAAAACTTCCAAAAGTATATGTCGACTTGAGTGCAACAAGCTTTTGTTGCAGTGAACAAGCAAGAAGAGGGCAGTAATCTGAACCCAGTGATTCCAATTAAGGAATTTAATTTCCGATTTCCCAATAGACGTTGACTGTATAACAAGCAGTTTGTCACACTGACATTCCTTTTCTGTATATGCAGTAAAAGAGTATAAGGTCAGTCTAATTTATAGTCTCTACAGCTGTACACCATTTTGACACTACAGTTATATTCTGAACCTTAACTCCTGCTGAAACTATTATAGAGTCTATATAAATCGAGCTTTCTAGATTGTGTGCCAGCTGCATTTGATCCTTACTAGTATGTGTTTAATTAGGGCCCGAGCCCTAAAAGGGCGAAGGCCCTATTGTTTTTTTTAGGATTATTAGGGCCCAAAGCCCTAAAAGGGTAAAGGCCCTATTGATCCCCTAAGGATTATTATTAGAGCCCGAAGCCCTAAAAGGGCGAAGGCCCTATTGTTTTCTTAAGGATTATTATTACTATTATTATTATTATTAGGGCCCAAGCCCTAAAAGGGCGAAGGCCCTATTGTTTTTCTAAGGATTTTTAGGGCCCGAGCCCTAAAAGGGCTTTAACGAAGTCCTCCTACAGTTTTAATCTGAGCATCTTCAAATTTGCTGAGTGTTATCATAAGGCCTTTGCGATGCTAAATTGCGAAGATCTTGAGTTTTTGTTGAAGGGTGTGTCCCTGGCGGCCTGACAAATTTCGATGTTTCGCCATGAAAAAGGAAGCTGCTGTAACTCAGTTAAACAATGTCCGATCTGCCTAAAACTTAAAACGTTTGATAAGAGTCACGCCTGAACACATGTGAGTGCCCATATTCAGTTATAGTCATAGCGCCACCTGCTGCCAACAGGAAGTGACATGTTTAACACTGTTACGGACCCCTAGCAACATATTAAAAAGTGTTAGCAAGTTGTAAATAGGCTAGCAACATACTAGAAACATGCTAAAACATGCTAGCAACACTTAGCTAAGAGCTAAAGCATGCTATTAATATAAAGAAAAAGGAAATTGCTGTAACTCATGCATACAATGTCCAATCTGCTCCAAGCTTAACATGCAACATGCTACAAACACAGTAAAGCATGCTAGCAACACTTAGCTAATTTGCTGAAGCATGCTAATAATACAATGAAACAGAAAATTACTATAACTCAGGCATGCAATGTCCAATCTGCCCCAAACTTAACATGTTTGATAAGAGTCCTGGCTTGAACACATGCCCATGCCCATATTCATTTATAGTTATAGCGCCACCTGCTGGCAACAGGAAGTAACATATTTAATACTGTTATGGATGCAACATATTAAAAAGTATCAACAAGTGTTAAATAGGGTAGCAACATGCTAGAAACATGCTAAAACATGTTAGCAACACTTAAGTAAGTGCTAAAGCATGCTATTAATGCAATGAAACAGGAAGTTACTGTAACATAGGCATGCAATGTCCAATCTGCCCCAAACTTAATATGTTTGATAAGAGTCCTGGCCTGAACACATTTACGTGCTAATATTCAGTTATAGTCATAGCGGCACCTACTGTCATTTGGAAGTGACATGTTTAACACTGTGATACACTATTAGCAACACACTAAAATAAGCCATTGAGTGCTAAACTTGCTAAAAACACGCTCAAACATGCTAGCAACACTTGCTAAGTGCTAAAGCATGTTGTTAAAGTCATGAAACAGGAAATTGTTGTAATTCATGCAAACAATGTCCAATCTGCCCCAAACTTCACATGTTTGATAAGAGTCCTGGCCTGAAGATATCTACATGATCATATTCAGTTAAAGTCATAGCGCCACCTGCTGGCAACCGGAAGTGACATGTTTAACACTGTGATGGACTATTAAAATATGCCATTTTGTACTAAACATGCAAGAAACATGCTAGCAGCACTTACTAAGTGCTAATGGTATTAATGCCATGAAAGAGTAATTTGTTGTAACTCATGCATGCAGTGTCCAATCTGCCCCAAACCACTTGTTTGATAAGAGTCCTGACCTCAACACATGTAAAGGCCAGTATTCACTTATGATGACAGCGCCACCTGCTGGCGAAAGTAAATGACTTGTTTTACACTAAATTAAACATGCAATGTCTGATCTGCGTTTGATAAGAGTACTGGCCTGAACATGTTTTAAGGCTAATATTCAGTTTCAATCATAGTGCCAACTGCTGGCAAATTTTGTTCTACATTTGTTCTACGTTTAACATGTTTACATGGTTTACATTTACATTAATGACTGACATATTCTTCCTATATTTACTATATTAAAAGCATACTGCCCACCGTTCTCTGTTTTCCTCAAGCCACCAGTCGGCAGTGAGCCCGGGTGCGAGGGCCCTTTCATTGCTGCTTGCAGCTTTAATGTAATTTGTAATTCAGAATTCGTCTTTAAAATATCTCCTAAAGGGATTTTTAGTTCACCCAAAAATAAAAAAATACCCCATGATTTCCTAACCCTCAAGCCATCCTAGGTGTATGACTTTCTTCTTCCAGACGAATACCATCAGAGTTATATTAAAAGATGTCCTGGCTCTTCCAAGCTTTATAATGGCGTTTATAATGGTGCTCTGGGGGGTTAATGGCCTTCTGAAGTGGAGCAATGCATTTGTGTAAGAAAAATATCCATATGTAAAACTTTAACTTTAACTTTAAATGCAGAGTTTAGCTCCAATCTGCCTCAACACACCTGCCTGGAAGTTTCTAGTATGTCTTCTAGTAACAACTTGATTAGCTGGTTTAGGTATATTTAATTGGGGTTGGAACTGAACTCTGCAGGACAGTGGCCCTCTAGGACCGAGTTTGGACACCCCTGACTTACAATACAGTACGGCGATAAAACAGGAACATTCTTACAGTGTTCTTGCAGTTTGAAACAACATCTGATTATGTTCTGATTGATTACAAAAGATCTCCCGGTTCTTACTTGTGAATTCAGTTCACTGGAGACTCGCTCTAAACGGATCATTTGAATCAATGAGTTGTCGACTCGAGAACAGCTGCAATCGGATCATTCCAATTCGTGAATGAATTGTTTGGTGCGACTGGCGAATCAATTTAACAGGTTAATTGAAAAGAAGCAATTTGTTCATGAATCAGATACTGCTTCTGTGTCTCAGAGCATGTGATATTATACAGAGTAATGATATGTTTTATGAAATGTAGTGAAGTAAAAAGTACGATCTTACGCTTTGAAATGTAGTGAAGTAAAAGTTACTCAAAATAAAACTACTCCAGTAAAGTACAGATACTTGAAAAATGTACTTAAGTAACAGCTACTTCGTTACTGCCCACCACTGGCAACATGATCTCTTTATCCTCATTCCTATAGGTTCTGTGGAATGTGAATCACTTTTAATGCTGATGGAATTCACTTCCATGTCTTTCCAGTTTCCTCATTTTCTATGATACACATGCTATCAGTGGGACAGGTGACAACAGATTTTCAAAAGAAAGAACTTTAAAAATGAAGATGAACGTGTTGCTGTTTAATTAAGTTTACTGAACCGTTGGGCAATTCGGCAGGGCTCTCAAGTCTCACGCATTCACCGTGAGACACACGCATTTCAACCAGTTCACACACTCTTACGCCACACCTTGTATTTCTCACGCTGAGAAGTAAAAGATAACTTGTCCCGCTATATAATGTTAATGGACGAGGTGCAGGCTTTGCAGAGAGAAGTTCTCTGCCGAGTTCACAGCTGTCTTGAGAGTTAAATGCCACCTACCAGCCAAGAAATTAGAATTTGCTGTTTTCTGGTATATTACGTGATCCCGCTACAATCACGTTCGTCACTAGGCAACGTAGACGCGCGCACACGGGAGGGGCAGGGTTTGATTTATTTTTTCATTTATTTATTATTTCTTTATTCATTTTACGATTCCTTGACAAAATCACTTGCCTGTGATCAAAGATAGTGAGAGCTGATGTTGGGGAATATAGACAAATTCGTGCTAAATTATTAGTTCTTCAACAGCTTTAACTAATTGTAGGCTACCTGAAATTAAGGAAAGGACTAGATAATTGGTAAATCTGCTAAAAAGACAGACAGATTCATCTAAATAACATAAATTGTTTTATATATTTCAAAACACAAATGTATAAACATTGTTGGGAAGGTTATTTTGGAAATATGCTATAATAGGCTATAGATTAAATTTCCCTATTTAAAATGTAATAAGTAGTGTAACTATTTCAAATGGTTTGAAAGTAATGTAACATTACATTTGATTACTTTTCTAAATTTCTAACGAATCTTTTCAGTTGTTAATCCTTTTAAAACTTTTAAAGCAGGCAGGTTTAACCTTACAGTAGCACTCAACACTAATTACTGTCAAATTTACAAAACCCTTTATCACTTGAATTAAGATTATAATAATTTCATTTTAAAGCACAGCCACCACAAAATCTTTAGCACCTCTTTTCTACTTTGAGATCATGAGGTTAAATATAGATTTAAAATCATAAGATATAGTTTAATAGCTTTGATACCATTTTTAAAATCAAATTGCTTAGCTATGAAACATTGTTGTCTCATATTTTAAAGCAGTCAATGCAATTTGGGAAATAAATCAGTCAAAATATTCACATGTAACCCACTTTGTAATTGTACACATTTTCATAAGTAACTGTAATTTAACTATATTCGTTCTTTCTCAGTAACTGTAACAGACTAGTTAAATTTTATTTTAATTAAATTACATGTAACTAGTTACTCTAGCTAAGTTTGAGACCCTACCACTGTCATCAAGGCATCAAAATGTGCAACAAACACTTGAAATACAAAATGACATTCGTAAGCTGAAATATGTACCCTCTCTCCTTCACAAACACACACACAGATTGACATACATGCTCAGGGCCAGTTCTGCAATCCTGCTGTATGTTTACAGTATGTGCATTGAGCACTGCTGTTTAGTTTGCTCGTAAAATTTCCTTTTACTTTTGATACATCTGCATTTTTGAAATATTTAAAACATTTTATTTTTATGAATTTGACTTTTATCAGATTTATCGGTTGTTATTTTGTTTTTTTATTTTGTGCTGGTCAATTATGAACAATAGATAGTTGAACTTCTAGCAAAAACTGGAGAGAATTGCGTGGGGCCGAGGGGCCGCTGTTGCAAATATTTGAGTGGCTCTTCCCCTAACAGATATAATCTCACTCCAAACTTTTTCCAAAACTTGAGAGCCCTGGCTATTGTAACGTGTGAGATGCAATGCCTCTAACTAACAGCTAGTGCTAAACATTCAGTAGGTCTTTTAATCTGTGTAAATAAAAGTTTAAGTATTAGTGCAATATATAAGATGTACAGTAAGTGTATATTGTATATCCTGTTTATTAGTGGTGCTTGCCATTTATAACTGCATATCAATGATTTATAATGCATTTTTAAATGGGTTATGAATTTAAATGAACACATTTATGAACCATTTACAAAGGGAACCTTAATATGAAGTGTTACCAATCAGTGTAAACCTGATAATAAAAGCTTGCTGTAAAGTTGCAGATGTTAGACAGCAAATATGAAAAAATGCAGTTGCCTTACCCTTTTCTAAGAGGAGATACCTTTCGTCTTGCAGGTTAAGGTGTCCTAATAGCAAAGAACAAGTAGACAACGGTTTATTTATACCCCGCCTAATACCGCCTCTTTTACATACACTGCCCTCCAAAAGTTTGGAAACGCCCTAGAAGAGTGGGGTTTTGGACAATATTGTTTATGTAACAAAACATATTTTGTTTCATAAACAGTTTATACATAAAAAAAACGTACATTTTCGATTCATCAAAATATCTAACAGCAGCTATAACAGCTCTCGATAATCTGGGCCTAGATTCATTGTATTCTAAACTTAATTGTCAATCAATTGTCGAAGCTATTAAGGTGTGCTGACCCAAAAATCTTTTAAAAACCTGGGCCAAGTTTAAACCAGTAACCAGGCATCACAGCTGGCAAAGGGGCATGTCTGACTTTGACATGTATATATTGCCATTATTATTACTTAATACTTGCAGTTTTGTAATTACAGGTTGACTCTCTAAGAACAATACCAGCCAAAAAACAGTACATTCCTTACTTGTATCTCACATCTTACATGAAAGGAGAATGTGGGTGCAGAACATATTCTATTCTATAATAGATAATGAATTAGAAATAAAACAGTGTAATATGTGATTGAAACTGGACAAATTATTGTCAGTCAGATGCATCACATCTTAAAAATTATTATTATTGACAGAAAATACGTTTTTGCTTTAACATCTCTGTTTTTGGTAACACATTAGAATACTGCTCCATCATTAATGAAGAATATCGACATTAATGAACAAATGAACAAAGGAGTAACACAATATTAATATTCTTTTACAGACATACTGTTATTTTCATCTTAGACAAATGAAAACAAACTAAAAGTCCAAGACAGTGACGTCTTGGACTTTTAGTTGGTTTCCGTTGGTCCCCTTTGTTCAGTTTTCCTGCCACTCTTTAGTTGTCATGATAATTTATTTAAATAGCACGTGTTATATTGTTACGAAGTGGAAAGGGGAAAGGTGAAGCGGGCGGATCCATCTGCATAACTTTATTGGCTTTAGACAGAGACATGGTCATAAAACAGGCAGGGTCAGACATCGGCAAGCAGATACATAAGGACAAAACGCAAGAATAATCCGTGAAGCAGGCAGGGGTCGATCAATGGCGAACCTTATCCAATCCGAAAACCTTAATCCGAAATGACGGGCTAGAGTTCTAAAAGGCAGGCAGTAAGACAGAACAAACAATATAACAAGACAAAGAATAACTGAACTAGAAACACGATTGAACTAGGCTAAAGATTGACAAGGTTGCTCCGTAAGGATGCTAAATACAATACAATGCTCGGCGAATAGTGAGAGGAAGTCCAGGGCTTAAATAGAGTCTCAAATAAATAGAGTCTTCAAATGAAGATTTTTAACTCAAACCGTTGCAGTCTGTCAGTCATATAATGGCAGTCAGTGGCATCCATGCCTTTGAGAGAAAAAAAACATACACAGACAAAACCAAATTAAAACCTGCGGCTAGTGATGATACATTGAGGTGTTAAAACACAAAACATCTGATTATGTTCTGATTAATTACAAAACAATGTGGCTGTTTGTTTGATTACATCTTTTACACACTACATCCCTGACAGGGGGAATTCCACTAGTATTACCATGATCTGTTTATCCTCATTCCTGTAGGTTTTGTGGAATGTGAATCGTTTTTAATGCTGATGGAATTCACTTCCATGTCTTTTCAGTTTCCTCATTTTCTATGATATACATGTTATCAGTGTGACAGGTGACAACAGATTTTCAAAAGAAAGAACTTCCGGGAGTGTTGACTTTTCACCGACTCCCAACTTTTGAGACTCATCGACTGATACGTGACGCGCAGGCTGTTGTGAACGCGCTCATGACAGTTGGACATTGCGGTGGAGCAGAGGTAAAAAATGATATAAATACTGTTCAGTTTCTTGCAAAGATCGATTGTTTCATGTCTTAACACCTCAGTGTATCCTCACAAGCCGCAGGGTTTAATTTGGTTTTGTCTGTGTATGTTGCTTTGACTCTCAAAGCCGTGGATGCCATTGACTGCCATTATATGACTGACAGACCGCAATGGTTTGAATTGAAAAGCTTTGTTTGTGTTCTACTGAAAAAACTGTAACACCCCTTGAACTGTTTCTGTTGGTTTTGCCCATTGTCACACCCCTCTGGACTGTATGTTGGTTTTTCCCTCGTGTGTCCATATTTGGTCGTTCCTGTTTCCTGTCCTCGTTTAGTCATCATTAATTAACCTTGTTTCACCTGTGCCTTAATTATGTTCTTCATTATCACCTGTCTTTATAAGTTGTATTTAGTTCTATGTCTGTGTGCGATTTTAAGGTTATTTTGATGCCCTTCGTGGAATTACCTGTTTGGATTTGACTAAAAATACCTGTTGTGTTATTCTCGTCTTCGTGCGCTTCCTTGAAACACACATTCGTGACAGAAACAAATTCACCTACATCTTGGAGGCCCTGGGGGTAAACAGATGAACATTAAATTTTCATTTTTGGATGAACTATCCCTTTAATAAAGTGTTGTCACTTGAATGGACTGTGTGTATGAAAATAATAATTTAAATGCCAGAAGATTAAAATAATGTGAACCATTGGCAAGATGTATCTTAAAGTGTCTGCCTTAATTCACTCCATTTTGGTTAATGTAATTTGTAATTCAGAATTCCTCTCTAGCTAATTTATTCAAATATCTCTTAAAGGGATTTTTATTTCACCCAAAAATAAAAAAAAATACCCCATGATTTTCTCACCCTCAAGCCATCCTAGGTGTATATGACTTTCTTCTTCCAGACAAATACAATCAGAGTTGTATTTAAAAAAAAAATGTCCTGGCTCTTCCAAGCTTTATAATGGCAGTTATAATGGTATTATAATGGACATTCACTTCCATGTCTTTCTAGTTTCCTCATTTTCTATGATACGCATGCTATCAGTGTGACAGGTGACAACAGATGTTCAAAAGAAAGAACTTTGAAAATGAAGATGAACATGTTGCTGTTTAATTGCCTTTGGGCAATTCTTGTAACGTGTGAGATGCAATGCCTCTAACTAACAGCTAGTGCTAAACATTCAGTAGGTCCTTTAATCTGTTTAAATAGAAGTTTAAGTATCAGTGCAATATATAAAAAGTACAGTAAGTGTATATCCTGGTTATTAGTGGTGTTTGCCATTTTAAGCAGTTTTTC
Source organism: Labeo calbasu (assembly GCA_019740295.1). Classification (NCBI taxonomy): domain Eukaryota; kingdom Metazoa; phylum Chordata; class Actinopteri; order Cypriniformes; family Cyprinidae; genus Labeo; species Labeo calbasu. Next base: position 1,047 of record JAHKKF010509941.1, on the reverse strand, counting down.
ATAAGAAATCAAGCACTTTGTCGGTGTGTGTACATAACCAGGGGCACAGGAGACATTTTCAAATTGGGGAGGACCAAACTATAAGCAAAAAAACAGATAGTAAGATCAGATTTCCAGATATCACACCACCATCATATATTATACTTCCTGTGCTTATCCTGATTGTTGCAACCGATTAAAAACTGAAATATTACTTTTGCTTGCGCAACTCGTTGACTTTTCACCGACTCCCAACTTTTGAGACTGATCGACTGATGTGTGACACGCAGGCTGTTGTGAACACGCTCATGACAGTTGGACATTGCAGTGTGTAGTGGACAGCACATTCCAGGGCCCAGTTTATTGCAGGGGGCCCTCTCTGACCACCGTAGTGGACAGAGGTTTGCTACATTTTGATTGGATCTTGGTGAACTAACATAAACAAACTGTCCAACGCCATCAGATAAAGATGCCAGGACAACAGCAAGACATTTCTTAGAGGGCAAGACAAACACCTTTGGTACAAAGCCCGGAAAAGACAGAACTTCCTATTGGTCAAAATGCAGTTTGTGCCCTTCACCCTCCTTGAGACTGATTCCTAAGGGTTTGGCCTGTGACTGACTATAAAAATTCCTTAGGACCTCCAGATGCAGCAGCAGTGGGTGAAACAAAGAGAGGTCATAGCGATCCATCCAAATTTATTCATAACTATGTTTTCAAACCTTAAAACTGATGCACACTACAACACACACATTTCATTCAGAGAAATAAGTATTCCTTGTGACAGCAACGTGTAGTGCAACCTCTTACACAAACTTAGCTGTTAATGGATAAATGAATGCATGCATGACAGTTCAATCTTTTCCCATCATGTTTGGACTTAATGTGTTCGTAACATTGCCGAATGCATTCTGGTTATGGTTTGGAAAGCGACAAATGCACCGGCAAAACTTTAGTGACACTTTTCTAACTTTGTGTTTGGACTATGCAAATAAATTCCACAGGAGGAAAGAAGGGTGGGCCACCACGTGTCCCCCCCACTCTGATGGAACCAGCCAATCACAGCAC
>JAHKKF010509938.1:0-13100 GCA_019740295.1 Labeo calbasu | reverse complement strand
CCTGAAAATGGCAAAAACTGCACAAAAATCATACAGGAAATTCAATATAACGGACTTCCTGTTGGGTTTCGGATGTTGTGCCAGGAGACTTTTTTGTATTTATTGGTGTGTTACACGTGTGTATCGAGTTTCGTACATGTACGTGAAACGCAGCTCGAGGCGCACTCCGTTGAAATTTTATAGGTGGCACTGTCAAGCCACTTTGCCACACCCACTTCTGAAAACTATATCAGATGTAAATTTTCACCAGGTCTGACACGTGTGCAAAGTTTCGTGAGTTTTCAAGCATGTTTAGGCCCTCAAAAAGACTTTTTACTTTGGAGAAGAAGCTGTTTTGTACAGCTAAAAGTAGCTGGATGAGACCAGAAGCCAGACCCATAAAATTTACAAATGGCCACGCCCGCTCTTGCGGGAAAAATAAGGTGGATAAGGCTTTTTAATCTGTGCTAAAGCCTCGGGTATTGTCCTTCTAAACCCCGCTTTTAACCCTGGATAGAGAAATCACAATTTAAAAGCAGATTCAGAACCACTGCATTGCAGTGGTAAACAAGTGTTAAACTATGCAGTGTTATTGTAGCTAGATGCTAGACACCAAATCACATGCCTCATATTCATGTGCAAAAACACGTCAAATGGAGTGAAAAACTTAAGAGAAAACTTAAGAGTAGCATTCCGCATTTCCCTTGGTAAATCACGTTCCGCGGGGAACCCCTTTGGTAGAAATCACACCCCTCGGAGGATCCCCCTCCATCATTGGACCCTTGGAATCGTCCTAACAAGCTATGGTAGGAGACCCAGGAGGACACCACTGCTGACACAAAGGCATAAAAAAGCAAGACTGGAGTTCGCCAAAACTTGATGACAAATGACAAAACCACAATGCTTTTGGGAGTACGTACTGTGGACAGACGAGAAAAAAGTAGAGCTTTTTGGTAAAGGACATCATAGCACTGTTTACAGAAAAAGAAATGAGGCCTTTTAAGAAAACAACACAGTCCCTACAGTCAAACATGGTGAAGGTTCAAAGATGTTTTGGGGTTGCTTTGCTGCTTCTGGCACTGGATGCCTTGACTGTGTGAACGGTATCAAGAAATCTGATGATTACCAAAGAATTTTGGGGCGCAACCAGAGGTCATGGGTGTTCCAGTAGGACAATGACCCAAAACACACATCAAAAAGCAAAAAAAGGTTAATGTGAAGAAATGGTTACAAACAAAGTGCTGGAGAGTTCTGAAATGGCCAGCAATGAGTCCAGATTTGAATCCCATAGAACACCTGTGGAGAGATCTCAAAACAGCAGTTGGGAGAAGGCATCTTCAAATCTGAATGACCTGGAGCAGTTTGCAAAAAAAGAGTGGTCCAAAATTCCAGTAGAGAAACTCATTCATAGTTACAGGAAGCAATTGATTTCAGTTATTTTTTCCAAATTGGGTGCTACCAAATATTAAGTTAAGGGTGTTAATAATTTTGTCCAGTGCATTTTTTGGGTCCTGTGTAGAATTGTATCAGATTTGACTTTTCTTCTCTGTTTTTTGTGTTTTTCCAATGGAAACAAACAAACAACAACAACAACAAAAACATGTGAGTACCAAAACATTTGCAACTGCAATAGAAGGGTTGCATTTTCTGACAGAATTGCAAGGGTGCCGATATTTTTGGCCATGGCTGTATATACAGCTCCCCATCGGGCCGAAGTTTGCGAGATTTGTGTCATCGTTTATGCAAGGCATACAGCACCGGACACGGACAGATTTGTTGGTACGCAAAACAAGTACTTTACCAGAGTTCCTTAAGCTTATTGCTGTGGAAGCCACAGCACAGCTTAACCCTGCACACATTTTTATAGAGGGTTTTCACATTATGACATCAATCTGGAAGTCCGCCATTGCGGCTGCACTGAATGTAAACAATGCCATTGAACGGAGCAGAACTCGTGTATGTGTTTGGTGAAAAAGTTATTAAACCCTAAACTGACTACTCAGCCCCCCTAAAATTTTGCGATAAGCTCCATAAACTGTACACAAATTCGTGATCGCCTCAGTCCCCTTTAAATTTCATATGAAAATTACGGCAGACTTCGGTCGGCTCCTCCCCGTCTTTCTTTTTTATTTCAGCCGACTGATTTTTCAATTCGCAGACTGCTGTGACACAGAGCGAAAAACAAAGGACAAGGTCTGTGTTTATCGACAGATTGTTATAATATATGCATCTGTGCAGTTTGAATACAGTATATACAATATCATGGGGGAGCAATCGGTTCCCCATCTACGTTTTCGCTGTGTTCACCCCTCATCACACCACTGTTTCCTCCAGCGAAAATGAAGCACATTAACGCATACTCCATAAACGATCCTGTTACCATTTTCATTTGAACATTTTAATAGTTTTTAGTGCATGTGGCAGAGGTTTGCATACTTCCCCTGGTGAAAAAAACAGCATTTGCTGGTAGGTATGTTTTGATGCTGGGATGCTGGTTAGGTATGTTTTGATGCTGGTTTAAGATGGTCATTGGCTGGTTTATGCTGGTCCTTTGCTGGTTTTTGCTGGTCCTTTGCTGGCTTATGCTGGTCATGTTGCTGGTCAAGGACCAGCATGGACCAGCAAAGGACCAGCATAAACCAACTAAGGACCAGCATAAACCAGCAAAGGACCAGCTTAAACCAGCACCAAAACATACCTAACCAGGATCCCAGCATCAAAACATACCTACCAGCATATGCTGTTTTTTTCACCAGGGTCAGCTAAGGAAAGACACTTGTACTATAAATGCAAAAAGTAAAATATTGTATTTGTACAGTAAACGTGTGTGTGTGTGTGTGTGTGTGTGTGTGTGTGTGTGTGTGTGTGTGTGTGAGATTAGAAAGACTTGTATTTGGCTTATTCAGCACTTAAATGTTATACCTATACTACACAGTGGAACATTGCAAAAAGTATAGTATACCACCCCTATTAGTCAAACATTTTTTATTTTATATAATATATTTTTTATTATATATAATATATATATATATATATATATATATATATATACATATATATTAACGCCAGGTAAATTATGAGCAGAAACATAAAGCAAAATAACCCATGAATAAGCCCTATATCAATAAAAACGTCAAATTATGGGAGTAAAATATTGCAAACAGTGTTACGTGTTCCCTATAAGCAGCTGGAGTTGCATAAAGTAGCCTACGAATAAAAAGTAAAGGTGGGAAACATCAATTTAGGTATTGCCAGTTCACTGGAACTAGTGCTTGAAATGCCATAGTGACCGAACAATTCGAAGGAACGCTGTGAAATATCCTGTGCATTTAGTTTATCCACACTGAAAACAATCACATCATGATTTAAATCACAGACACAATCGGACACACTGAGCACATCCTGTTACTGCGAGCATGCGCCACATCATGTCAGATGAACAAAACGATGGTTTGATTTCCTGGTCCCGGTCACCGTCAGCTCGCAGGCTGTAGATGCCATGGTTACCGTCACCCTTGAGACTCTTTGCTTGTTATTTTGTCATTTATACAGCCGGCAGCCCCGGTGTATATATCTTCTGGCACAGACGATCCTGCCAGTGTGATAAAATACCTGTCGCAGGTGTCAAGCGATGGCTTCTTGAAGACACCGTCTTCACGCATGGCAAATATTACAGAGCGGCCCGTTATATGTTGGGCGGTGACACTAATGGAATGTGGATGTTACCGTGGAGACGAGCACGACCTTATCCTACGGCTTCTAATGGAAGTTGCCGGATAATGTCACAATGGCACGGAGTAATAACCACAACCCCCTGAAGCTCATTTGTGTAATATCCATGTTTTATGTCATATCCTTTTGAGGAAAACTACATTTATTTCTGTTTAGTGCCAGTTTGTGTAATCAAGTTTCATATCAGCGCGTCTGCAGATTCTGATGTACTGTTTACAGCTGCGAGCTCTGAATATGATGAGCATCAGGGGAAATTTCATGTTTCAATTTTGCTGACGTTCGTCTCCTATTCCACCGATAATATTCACAGAGATAATTCAGTTTGAAGTTACGCTATGAAAAGGTTGTTTCCAGAACCCATTTAAAAATTTAATTTTGGCTATAAATAGCACATTAGGTGTGTATAATTTCATTTTCTTTATACAGGTGAAAATAATTATTTAGGTCAAATAGATGACAAAAAAAAAAAAATCTATATATTTTCTGTATGTAAAAAGACCATTTTTAGGACTATGTTTTGCTTTAATTAATTGATATAATATAATATTCATATAATAGAGATCAATTTAACAATGCTACAATGCTCCATAAATATTTTAGAATTATTTCTATGATTTATTAATTTTATTTTAATATTCAAATTAATTAAATACAAAATATTAAAACTGCAATCTTTTAAAATCCTTGTACATGTAAGAAAAATGTAAGATGGAAAAAATACAAGTGAAACGAACATTTAAAACTTTTAATTGTAGTTATAAATAGCACAATTATGTTGCTCAGTCATGTTTCTCCTTGTACTAGTGAAAAATACATGTTCTGAACATCTGTGTATTTAGTTACCATTAATGAAACAAAAAATACATTCAGATAAATCTGAAGTTTTACTGTAAAACTATTAAAAGTATACATGTCATGTAAACAATCTTTTAGTGTGTTTCTATGATAAAAAATGACTTTAGTCTGTTTGAGCAAGTGCTTTATACAGGCAAAGTCTTCAATAAAAGCCCACAAATACTGTAACGTGTGTGTGTGTGTGTGTGTGTGTGTGTGTGTGTGTGTGTGTGTGTGTGTGTGTGTTTGGGTGAATCTCACAAAACCTGACAAGAATATGTTTGAGTCTTTTACCATACACCAAAATCAAAAGAAAAAATCTAAAATCATATTTTGCACATTAAAATGTAAAACATACTGATATATAAATTAAAATATATTAAAAAGCTTCAATATGAAGTGTCCAGGTGCCCTACAGCAAAAATAAATAAATAAATAAATACATACATATGTTGTATATTAAAATGTAAAATATATTTAAAAAACAAAACAAAAAATGAATGTATATTAAAAATGCTCCAGGTACATTACAGTAATGAGAATTAAAAGGGAAATGTGCTTAAATGTCATGAAAATAATGGCACAAAGTTTCTAAAAATAAGCTCATTATTTCATGCAAAATATTATTATTTTTCTTCTCTCTTTTGATCTTTGGGTGAAATGTGTTTTTTGTGAGGTTCGCCCGTGTGTGTGTATCTCTGTGCTCTTGTGTTAATTAGACGGCCTGTGTGGTGTGAAGAGGAAATGATGTTTACGCACCTTCTCACAGTTACTGCCCATCTGACTCATAATTAAATGCTTAAAATACTTTTATATTAAATCATATAACTGCCAACATCACAGTGTTTTCTGTTGTTTTCCTTTCTCTGTATGTCTCTCCTGTGAGATACGATCTCAGAACAGGAAATGACTCTTAAGGGAGGTGATATCCCAGAATGCACTGCATACCTGCTGTGAGCCTTTTACCCTCGTTTAGTCTCTGTTTTTCTTTCCTCTCAGTTTTTCTCATCTCTCACTCTCTCTTCTGGAAGATGTTCAGTATCTGAGTGAATTCACATCAGTTCATCATTCACGGATCACAGTCCTGTTCGCTCATTTCCTCCAGAAAGAGCTGAATCGAACCAGCCAGCTCTGAGATAAATCATTTTGATTGGACTGATGATGTAATCAAATCAGTCTGGGGAACTAAAGCTGTTTTATTATCAGAATAATTAACATTTTTTTTGCTTTAATGCAACAACATCCCATATTGATTAAAAATGTCTGAATGTAATTCATTAGATCAAGCGTGTGTCTGTATGAGTGTGCCTCGGATATTTTCTTTTCACTAATGTGCATTTATTTTATTCTCAGCTGCTGTTTTGGTGATTTTTAGTGTGTGTATGAAGTCAGTTCTATGGAAACTTGTTTCTGCCACAGAAAATAAATCAATAAATTAATTAAAATAAAGTTGTAAGTTGTATTAAGTATAAGTTGTAAAGTATAAGTTGTAATTCTGAGAAGAAAAGTCAAAATTGTGAGATATAAACAGTTGTGTGAAACAGGAAAATAAAGTAATTGCAACTTTTTATGTGACAATTCAGACTTTAGAATTGCGAGTTTATAACTTGCAGTTGCAGAAATTGCACAATTCAGATATTTCTTCTCAAAATTGGTAATTTATATCTCACAGTTTGGACATTTCTTCTAAGCATTTGTGAGAATCTCATAATTCAGATTCGCAGTTATGAGTTTTAATTTGGTCTTTTCTTCTCAGAATTGCAAGTAGAATTAACCACAATTTTAAGAAAACATTTTCAATTTAATTCAAAGTTTAGTTCATTTCAGAATTGACATTTTTCTTGGAATTCTGAGGAATAAAGTCAGAATCGCAAGATATAAGCTTGAGATGTTAAGTCTTACTTCTGAAAAGAAAAGTAAGAATTGACTTTGCAGGTTTATATATCGCAGTTGTAAGAATCTTATAATTCAATTACGTGTTTATATCTCATAATTTGGACTTTTCTTCTCAGAAGTGTGAGTAGAATTGCCCACAATTTTAAGGAAAACATTCAAAGTTTAGTTCATTTCAGAATTTATATTTTTCTTGGAATTCTAAAAAGTTTATATCTTACAATTTGGACTTTTTTCTTAGAATTACATGTTTGTATCTCACAATTGAGACTTTTCTTTTCAAAATTGGAAGCAGAATTGCCCACAATTTTAAGAAAAACATTTTCAGTTCAATTCTAAGTTTTGTTCGTTTCAGAATTGACATTTGTCTTGGAATTCTAAGAAAGAAAGTCAAAATTGGAAGATATAAAACTTAAAATGTTAAGTCATAATTCTGAGAAGAAAAGTCACAATTTAGGCATTTCTTCTCAGAATTGCGAGTTTATATCTCACAATTTGGACTTTTCTTCTCAGAATTGTGAGTAGAATTGCCCTTCTTGCTTCTGTCATGAAATAGGAAAATAACCATGACTTTTTATATCAAAATTCAGATATTTCTTCTCAGAAGAGGTAGTTTATATCTTACAACTGTGAGAATCTCATAATTCAGACTTTTTTTTCTTGCAATTACAAGTTTATATCTCACAAATACAGACTTTTCTTCTCAGAATTGTAGTTTATATCTCAAAGGTTGGACTTTTTTCTTAGAATTACAAGTTCATATCTCACAATTTGGACTTTTATCTTAGAATTACATGTTTGCATCTCATAATTGAGACTTTTCTTTTCCAAATTGCAAGCAGAATTGCCCACAATTTTAAGAAAAACATTTTTAATTCAATTCTGAGTTTTGTTCGTTTCAGAATTGACATTTGTCTTGGAATTCTAAGAAAGTCAAAATTGGAAAATTGTAGAAAAGTAAAGATTGCTTCTGCCATGGAATAGAAAAAAAAAAAGTAACTGTGACTTTTTTTCTCATAATTGGTAGTTTATATCTCACAGTTTGGACTTTTCTTCTCAGAATTAGACGTTTATATATCGGAGTTGTGAGAATCTCATAATTCAATTACGAGTTTATATCTCATAATTTGGACTTTTCTTCTCAGAAGTGTGAGTAGAATTGCCCACAGTTTTAAGGAAAACATTTTCAATTTAAAGTTTAGTTCATTTCAGAATTGATTTTCCTTGGAATTCTAAAAAAGAAAGTCAGAACGGCAAGATATAAGCTTGAGATGTTGCGTCATAATTCTGAGATAAAAAGTCAGAATTGTCAGAGGGAAAATGTAAATCTTGCTTCTGTCATGGAACAGGAAAATTTAAAAAAGTAATTACGACTTTTCATCCCACAATTCAGACATTTCTTCTCAGAATTGCGAGTTTATAACTTGCAATTGCAAACACTGCACAATTCTCACAATTAGGAGTTTACATCTCACAGTTTGGACTTTTATTCTCACAATTGTAAGTAGAATAAGAAAAACATTTGCAATTCAATTGTGAGTTTAGTTCACTTTAGAATTGACATTTTTCTTGTAATTCTAAGAAAGAAAGTCAGAACTGCAAGTTATAAGCTTGAGATGTTATTCGTAATTCTGAGGGGGAAAAAAAGCAGTATTGTGAGATATAAACTCAATTTTTTGTGAGGAAAAAAAATAAAGATTGCTTCTGCCATGGAATAGGAAAATAAGAAAGTAACTGACGTTTTATGAGTTTTCTTCTCAGAATTGCAAATTTATAACTTGCAATTGCAAAAACTGCACAATTCAGATATTTCTTCTCAGAATTGGTAGTTTATATCTCACAGTTTGGACTTTTCTTCTCAGAGTTACAAGTTTATATCTCACAGTTGAGAAAATCTTACAATTCAGACTTTTTTTCCTCACAATTAGGAGTTTATATCTCACAATTTGGACTTTTCTTCTCACAATTGCAAGTAAAATTGCTCACAATTTTAAGAAAAACATTTTCAATTCAATTCTGAGTTTAGTTCACTTCAGAATGGACATTTGTCTTGAAATTCTAAGAAAGAAATTCAGAATTGCAAGTTATAAGATTGAGATGTTTTTCGTCAGTCTGAGAAAAAAAAAAAAACAGAATTGTGAGACATAAACTCAAAATTGTGAGCAAAAAGTAAAGCTTGTTTCTGCCATGGAATAGAAAAAAAAAAGTAGTTGCAACTTTTTATCTCACGGTTCAGACTTTTCTTTTCAGAACTGCGAGTTTATAACTTGCAGTTGCAAAAATTGCACAATTCAGATTTTTCTAAGAATGAGTTTATCTCACAGTTTGGACTTTTTCTTCTCAGAATAGGTAGTTTAATATCTTATAATTTTTTTCTCGCATTTACACGTTTATATCTCACAATTCAGACTTTTCTTCTCAGAATTGCGAATAGAATTGCCCACAATTTTATTAAAAAACCAAAAAAAAAAAAAACATTTTAAATTCAGTTCTAAGTTTAGTTCATTTCAGAATTGCAAGAAAACAGTCTGAATTTTGAGATAAAAAGTCGCAATTACTTTTATTTGATCATTTTTTAAGCTTCAAATTCACACAGATGTCAGATAATCTCAACTAGCAACAACATCCACTAACCACAAACAATACTGTATGTCTTCATTTTTAACCTTAGATTTACAGTTTTATCATCTCAAACCATACAAACATCCTTCCATCAGTTGTTATGCTTGTAAAGTGTGTTTGTGCATCTTTCGTATGCATTTTGTATCCAATGAATGGCATTCAGACATTTTCAAGTGCCTTTCAAGTGTCCAGATACTGCTCCTAAACTACAGTACCCTCTCTCTCTCTGTCTGTCTGTCTCATGGTTGTTTCTTGGCATTCCTGCCGAACTTGTCACTGAGTTGGTGAATGAGGTCAGCCAGTTCTCCAGTGGCCTGAGATTTCTCTTCCAGAAGTTCGTAGCGCAGACTGGAGATGTCCTGTTTTATTTCCTTCAGTTCACCTGTAACACACACAGAGCTTGAGTTATACAGCAGATAAGCCAATTTTTACTTTTACACATGAAAGTTTGAGCGATCAACAAGACGCATGATTTGAGCTGACAGTCTGGCGTGAAACAAAACCAGAGACTACAGTAAATTTAGTTGGTTTGTACCTTCATTGACTTCATCATTCTCTCTGTCGACCTGAGCCTTCAAAACATAGCGTTTAATCAAGCGCTTCATTATCTTCTGTTAGACAGACAGACGGACAGACAGATATGAGGGAGAAAGAGCTTGTCAATTCAAACTGACTGCATACAGAGATCATAATGAACTCTCTTCATGTTCATATGTTTTTTTTTGAGTCTCTAACCTGATATCTTGTGGGGTTTTTGATGGGTTTTTTGACGGTGTTCTCCTCCCGGCTCCTGAGATTTGTTCGATGACGATCGGTCTGAAAAAAAAAAAAAAGAGCCAGTATTCAACAATCTAATTCAACTGACATGATTTTACAACAGAATCTAATCGGATTTATAATGCATTACTGCTTGCAGTCTTCATAATGCGAAACTGATTGTGTGCTGACTTATCATTCATTAGTTCTAAATAAGCTGATTTATTGGTTTAATGCCCATTACATTCCAAATAAAAGGAGAAAATGATTAGGAGATGAACTACATTTCATTTGTAAGGTATTTTTAAAGGTACAGGCATTACCACCTGGTTATGTAATATGCAAATTTTGTTTGCATTATATATATATACACGCGCACACACACACACACACACACACACATTATGTATATATATATATATGGGTCAATGACGTGACCCCTTACATTTTCTCTCTGATTGCATTTTTTCATTTAAAAATTGGTTAATATGCATTAAAAAGATGCCATATACACGAAGTACCTCTCCTATGTATGGACCCACTTTAACTTTTCAAAAAAGATTAGTTATTTGTAATTTTCCTGTTATTCAAAGTGTCAAAAAAATCATGTGGTGCGACTGTCCAGCCATAACTGTTGTTTTGGAAATGTCTTTGAAATTACCCTAAATGTATTCTGATTAATTTTCTGCACTATTTGGCATGATTCCCAAAGTGTTTTGTAATCCTGTATAAAATTGCAAATTGCATTTGTGTTTATATTTTCATCATAATATACAAACAAACTTTGTCCGGTGATTTCCATTGTATGAAATAACATGTGACCATCAAGAAACTACCATTTTGGGACTTTTATGTTGAAATCCATTCAAAGATAGGATTATAAATTTCATAGTGACCTTTTGAGGGAAGCTAGCTTGTTTTGTTTAGGTGGACAATTCTGTGCTTGTAAATTTTGACTGAATTTGAAATATCATGTGGTGCGACCACTGTAGAGTGTTTTCCATCATAGATATATGTCCCAGATTGGCAGTTTTTGTGCTTTTATATTCAACTGATGGTTTATATACATAAAATACTTTATTTTAGTATAATTTGGAACACATTTTTATGCAATTTTGGTCATTTAATAAGGTTTATATTTAATCTTTGTACAATATGAGAAAAAATGTAAAACAAACAAACAAAAAAAAACAAACATTTAGAGCATATTGTTTTACTTTGGTAATTATGCATTTATTAGTAGTTTATTATTTATTTATTAATAACTCTTTAAAACTATTTGATCAGATTCCACTGTCAAGCAATATAAAATAAATGCTTGCCATAGGCAGCATGCTTATTCTGACCCTGCAGTCAAGCAGAAACTCCAGATGTCATTTTCTACTGTAAGAAAGATGGTCATGCTGTCATCTCAGAACCTGAGCCAGCAACCTCCCCTTACTCTAAACTGACCCTTCTCATGCAATGAAAAATACATCACGGAGCAAAGAGGACAGTGACAATGTGCTGACATACATGACAGAGCTGGTTACTTTTGGTATGAAACAAAGTCTACATGTTCAAATGTAGTTTTTTTTTTTTTTCCAAATTCAAACAACAAATACTATTTCGTAGCTCTTTAATGTGTCCTGACAGATCGCTGTAGCGCCTCAGTTCAAGCATTATAGCATGAAATAAACATGAATGGACATCAGAAGGTATCTTGTTTCACCTGTGAAAAGATGTCAGTACACACCATTTTCAAGTTCAAATCCACTGACTTCTACTCTCTCTACTCTCCTGTCTGGTTTGTTTGTCGGACTAAATAGCATATTAGGCGTTATGATTGGTCAAATCGCCTGTTAATCAAACCCCCGGTGAAGGGTCATTTGAGCAGCCAAGATTGGGCAAAGTTCAGAAATAACTGGGGCTAAAGAAATGCCTGCAGTTAATGCCATGTGCTGCACTTTTCACACGTCTCTTTAAATATATTTTTAATGATCTAACACCTTTGGAGCAAATGGAGCAACCACTCAACATGTGGTGCCAACAATGATAGGATTAACTAGATAAAAAAGTTTGTCGAGACAAACTTTAAGTTGGCTTGAGAAAGCCGGACCAGAACGTTTTAAAAAGTTTGAAAAGTTTATAAAGTTTAAAAAGTTTTAAGTCTGATAGTTTTCAGTCTGAAATAGATTGAAGTGTAATATAGTTTTAAAAGGTTACAGTTTGAATATTTTGAAGGCAATACAGTTTGTCAGAGATGGATAGATAGACAGATAGACAGATAGATAGATAGATAGATAGATAGATAGATAGATAGATAGATAGATAGATAACATAATTAACAAGTTATAGCATGTTATATTATGTTATATTAGTTATATTAACTAGCATGATTATAGCATGATTAGCATTGTACTAGCATGTTGCTAACATGTTTACCATTTTACTAACGTGATTTGCAAATTACTAACATGTTGCTAGCATGATTAGCAAGTTACTTGTATGTTGCTAGCATGTTTCTAACATGATTAACAAATTGCTAACATGTTTCTGACATGAATAGCAAGTTGTTACCATGTTGCTAGCATGTTTCTAGCACGATTAGCAAGTTGCTAGCATGTTTCTAGCATGATCAGCAAATTGTTAGCATGTTGCTAGCACGTTTCTAACATGATTAGCAAGTTGTTAACATGTTGCTAGCATGTTTCTAACATGAATAGCAAGTTGTTACCATGTTGCTAGCATGTTTCTAGCACGATTAGCAAGTTGCTAGCATGTTTCTAGCATGATCAGCAAATTGTTATCATGTTGCTAGCACGTTTCTAACATGATTAGCAAGTTGTTAACATGTTGCTAGCATGTTTCTAGCATGATAATCAAATTGCTAGCATGTTTCTAGCATGATTAGCAAGTTGCTAGCATGATTAGTAAATTGCTAGCATGTTTCTAGCATGATTAGCAAGTTGTTAGCATTTTGCTAGCATGTTTCTGGCATGATTAGCATGTTGCTAGCATGTTTCTAACATGATTAGCAAGTTGTTAACATGTTGCTAGCATGTTTCTAATATGATTAGCAAGTTGTTAGCATGTTGCTAGCATGATTAACAAATTGCTAGCATGTTTCTAGCATGATTAGCAAAGTTGCTAGCATGTTTCTAGCATGATTAGCAAGTTGCTACCATGTTTCTAGCATGATTAGCAAGTTGCTAGCATGTTTCTAGCATGATTAGCAAGTTGATAACATGTTTCTAACAAGATTAGCAAGTTGTTAACATGTTTCTAGCATGATTAGCAAGTTG
>JAHKKF010509936.1:0-15008 GCA_019740295.1 Labeo calbasu | reverse complement strand
GACCAGTGTCAATCAATAGAGGGGGACAGTGGACATTTTTCACAACCTTACGTTTTACTCCTACTGGTAGAAAAGGGAATTGCATGTCCAAAATTAACATTCTTTTTGTAATAACTTTTTACAGCAGGAAGATAGAGACATGAGACCAGTGTCAATCAATTGAGGGGAACAGTGGACATTTTTCACAACCTTCCATTTTACCCCTACTGGTAGAAAAGTGAACTGCATGTCCACAATTAACCTTCTTTTTGTAATAACTTTTTACATTACAAAGACATGAACCAGTGTCAATCAATAGAGGGGGACAGTGGGCATTTTTCACAACCTTCCATTTTACCCCTACTGGTAGAAAAGGGAATTGCATGTCCAAAATTAACCTTCTTTTTGTAATAACTTTTTACATTACAGAGACAGAGACATGAAACCAGTGTCAATCNATAGAGGGGGGCAGTGGGCATTTTTCACAACCTCTTGTTTACCCCTAATGGCTGATTAGGGAATTGCATGTCCAAAATTAACCTTCTTTTTGTAATAACTTTTTAAAGCAGGAAGACAGAGACATGAGACCAGTGTCAATCAATAAAGGGGGACAGTGGACATTTTTCACAACCGTCCAATTTACGTAAGTAGACAGAACAAATTAAATAATTAGCAACACCACAGGTGAAGTAGTCTTATTAAAAATTGTAACAATTTTTATTCCCTCAGGTCTTACAAAATGGAAGACATAATGTAGCTTATTGTTGATATTATTTTAATCATGATATGACAGTCTTTCAATTCTTGTCATTAAAGGCCATTTCAGTTTGATGAAAAGATGCATTCATGCGGACACAATTGCAAACTTCATGGATCATATTGAAGCAGGATTACAGTGATTTTATTTTTTTAGCACTCCTTTTTGCAGACCTGTGGTGTTTTTGGTGTATGTTTTGTTACGCCTGGATTTTGCATTCCACAAATATAGGTCAACTTGCCATCCCGCATGGCCATTTAATTAAATAGTATGTTCCTGATAACTATTTTGTCATGACAGAATAATGAATGAAAGGTCTAAGATCAAATCATCTTGGAGAAATTGCCACAGCTCTTCAGGATTTATTCTGTCTCAATTAATCTTAATGTCATTTCAAACAGACTCAATGATTATTGCGTAAATCAGATGTCTGTGTGGAGCACTGGTTGTTGCCAGACCAACATTTCACTGGATTGTTCAAATTAATGGCAAAATGTATGTTTGGAAATGTAAAATGATATTTCGTGCTGACACACTACTCCAATAAATAGAAAAAACAGAATTAAAATCATTTTTAGCCAAAAACATTGTTCACCACTTAGTTAGCTATTTATACATCTGTCTGTCTGTCCATCCATTTAATCATCTATATGTTTCTATGTGTCATCCATCTGTCCATCTACCTATATGTCTGTCTGTCTGTCTGTCTACCCGTTTGTCGATACACTGATCTGTCTGTCTGACCAAATGGTTAAAATAAAACTTTGATGTGTGATATTGTATTTTCAGTATTCAACCCCAAACAGCATTGCTCCATGTGTGGAAAAGAGTCTTCATTTGGAAGCGTGGGTCTGAACACATGGGTTTGTGTCCTTTTCAATGAGAAATTAGTAATTAGATGAGCTATTATACAATCTGTAGATCTCAAATGTTAAATTATTTCAACTAAATAGATAATTATTATGCAGATAATTAGTATACAGTTAATCTAGAAATGACATTAAATCAAATATTTAGTAGTATTTTGTATTAGGTAAATACAGATCAAAAAGTTGTATTATTTTTACTGTATGTTCATTTGTGTACATTTTAATTTGATGTTTTTTAGCTGAAACTACTATTACTTTCTTATTAATAGAGTATTGAAAGAATGTAGTACAGTTTATTTTTAACTTAAAATGTTCAGTATAATTAAAAATTAAGTTTACTTGTGACAATTTTTATTTCCACTAGATTCAGTGCAGCAACTGTGAAAGATGGTACCACTCTGTCTCTGTCTCGGCATGACGAAAAAAGAGGTACAGAAATGGAAGACAAGAAAGTGGTTGTGTGTTTGCTGTAAGTAAAAAGTACTTTACAAGTGTGTGTTAAAATATATTGCTTACTCTTGTAAGTTTTTTTGTTGTTGTTGTATGCTTTGATCAGTTCCTTATAAATGTTAAAATCAGTAAATGTTAAAATCAGTGTAA
This sequence comes from Labeo calbasu, assembly GCA_019740295.1. Taxonomy (NCBI): domain Eukaryota; kingdom Metazoa; phylum Chordata; class Actinopteri; order Cypriniformes; family Cyprinidae; genus Labeo; species Labeo calbasu. The sequence continues at coordinate 12,803 of JAHKKF010509936.1, read as the reverse complement.
ATTTTTGATCAGTGTATAAATACCAGTTCTGTCAAAATGGCTATTGCACTGTTGGCTGTTGTTGTTTCTAATTAGTTTAAAGTATTATCAGGACAATTCTGCATTACATAAATTTTGTCATTGTAAGGATGTAAATAAGGGACGATTTGTAAATGCAACTACTTTGTGCAACAGTAAGGAATAAATGTGAGGTTGCGTAAGTTGACCACTGTCCCCCTCTATTAACTGACACTGCTTTCAAATCTCCCTGGTGGAAAATGCCATCACTAAATTAAAGTACAAATTGCTTCAAGCTGCAATGATGAGCCCAAGTCACCAGTGCAACCACCATTCTCCAGTGTCATTGGGAAAGCGGTGCACAGCGGGCACATGCATTAATATTAACACTTTGGCAGTCTGGTTTTAAGGGTTACAGCAATGAAATGGTTAAACAACATGCACACAGACAACAAAATAATTTTAATGATTTTAATAATGTTTTACAATAACATATACTGGTCTCATGTCTCTATGTTCCTGTTGACAAAAGTTATTATGAAAAGAAGGTTAATTTTGGACATGCTATTCCCTTTTCTACCAGTAGGGGTAAAATTGAAGGTTGTGAAAATGACCACTGTCCTCCTCTATTGATTGACAGTGGTCTCATGTTTCTATCCACCTGCTGACAAAAGTTATTACAAAAAGGTTGTTAATTTTGGACATGCAATTCCCTTTTCTACCAGTAGGGGTAAATTGGAAGGTTGTGAAAAATGTCCACTGTCCCCCTTTATTGATTGACACTGGTTTCATGTCTCTATCTTCCTGCTGTAAAAAGTTACTATAAAAAGAAGGTTAATTTTGGACATGCAATTCCCTTTTCTCCCAGTAGGGGTAAATTGGACAGTTGTGAAAAATGTCCACTGTCCCCCTTTATTGATTGACACTGGTCTTATGTCTCTATCTTCCTGCTGTAAAAAGTTATTACAAAAAGAATGTTAATTTTGGGCATGCAATTCCATTTTCTACCAGTAGGAGTAAAACGTAAGGTTGTGAAAAATGTCCACTGTCCCCCTCTATTGATTGACACTGGTCTCATGTCTCTATGATCCTGCTGATGAAAGTTATTTGAAAAAGAATGTTAATTTTGGACATGCAATTCCCTAATCAGCCAGTAGGGGTAAAAAAAATAAATAAAAGAGGTTGTGAAAAATGTCCACTGCCCCCTTCTATTGATTGACACTGGTCTCATGTCTATAGGCCCTTTAACCCTTTCATGCATGAATTATGGATAACATTATCTAGATTATTTTATGATTCTTTTTATTATTTTAATATGATGCTAAAATTGAAATCCTTTTGTTTTAATAAAATTCAGTTTTATTAAAAAGATATTTACCTGACATCATGGAACAAAGGAGAAAAATGGGACATAAAGGTCCGTGTAACGGTTTGCAGTTCTTTGTTCAATTTGCACCATCAAAATTAACCAGATCAAAATTGGCTTCAAACTTTCATTTTCCGTTTGTGTCAAATACTTCACAAACGAATCATTGTCTCTCTGTTTAATTTTCTAGTCTAGCGGTACCCCACCTTTTGAACCTTTTTTATGACAGTGCATATACTGCAACACCTATCATTAAAAACAGTTTAACTTTTACTTAAGAATGTGATCAGGAGGATATATAGGCTAAACCCTCCCGTAAGGAGGAAATAAACTTTCAGGCTGCAGTGTGTATCATCTCTCTGTCTGTGTGTTCATACAGTGAAATGGCAGAAGCCAGTATTTCAGTGGATCAGGATCAATTCACTTGTTCAGTGTGTCTGGATCTACTGAAGGATCCAGTGACGATTCCCTGTGGACACAATTATTGTAAGAAATGCATCTCAGACTGCTGGGATCAGGATGATCGGAAGGGAATCTACAGATGCCCTTTATGTAAACATTCCTTCACACAAAGACCTGGTTTAGGTAAGAACATGGTGATTGCTGAAATGGTGGAGAAATTGAAGATAAGGCTCCAAGCTGCTGCTCCTACTGATCCTCCTGCTTCTGTTCACACTGGACCACATGTTCAGTGCGACTCCTGCACTGAAATTAAACAGAAAGCAGTGAAATCGTGTCTGGAGTGTCTGAGCTCTTACTGTCAAAATCACCTTGAACAGCATGAGAATCTCTTCAGAGGTAAAGGACATAATCTGATGGAAGCCACTGGACGACTGCAGGAGATGATCTGCCCTCGACATGGTAAAATGCTGGAAATTTACTGTCGTACTGACCAGCAGTGCATCTGCATGATGTGTTTGGTGGATGAACACAAAAGTCATAACACTGTATCCATTGGAGTGGCAAGAGCAGAGAAACAGGTAAAGAAACGGAAATCCATATGATCATGTTCAAGGGCACTTGATTAAAAAATGCAGTTTGTGAGTTATCAGCAGTAGCATAAATTAGTTCATTTTTGTGCTATCTATTGGCTGTGTGTCTGTGTACTTGCCTGAGTAATAGGAGGTATTCAGGATCATTTAAAAAAGTTTTTGAGCTTTATTGTCTTTACAGTGAAAAGGAAGAAAGTCTTAAAAAACATTAGTGCTGTTAGACTGGTTAGGACATTACCTTAATATGGAAGAGTGATTCACTGCATCCTAAAGAAAATCTGAACCTCATGTTTTTGTGTTTCCTGCAGAAACATTTGGGTGAGATGCAGATAAAACTTAACCAGAAATGCCAAAAGAAAGAGGCAGGCGTTCAGGAGCTGAGGGAGGCTGTGGCGTCTCATAAGGTGAGATTTACAAAGAGCAATAAATTAAATGCAAATGAAAGACAACTTATTTACAAGCCCTGTCATATTTTTTATTATGATATTTTTACCATCAAAAAAGCATAAAAATATAATTGTTACACAACACATAGCCTGGGAATGAGAATAGCCTATGTGCAAAGTGCGCTGCCAGTATTCTATAATGGAAGGAGAACATCAAATTATAAAAAACGTAAATATGTAAAGGTAAACCTTTTAAACATTTTAACTCACTTTCCAATACCACAAAAGTAACTGTTGTAGACATAGTATACAATTTTTCTTCCAGCAGTTTTTGGCAGCCATCACACTTCTTGGTTGAGCTAAATAAATGCTTTCTAAAAGTAATTTAAGTCTTGGAAGTAAATGAATGAGCTTGGAATTGATATTTGAGAATAAATGGGGCCTTCTGATGGTTCAGGAGCCCTACACAATTTGCATACAGAGAGGATCAACACTGGTAGAGTGTTTAATAAAGTGTACACAGTTATATCAGCATTAACCATCCATTCTGTTAGGATTATAGGACAGAATACAACAATCATGAGCTGATTATGATGTGTTTAACAGCGCTACGCACAGACAGCACTGGAGGACAGTGAGAGGATCTTCACTAAACTCATCCGCTCTATTGAGAAACGTCGCTCTGAGGTGAAGCAGCTGATCAGAGATCAGGAAAGAGCTGCAGTGAGTCGAGCTGAAATAAAACTGGCTCGATTGGAGAAGGAGATCAGTGAGCTGAGGAGGAAAGATGCTGAGCTGAAGCAGCTTTCAGAAACACAGGATCATGTTCATTTCCTCCAGGTAACAGATCTTCTCAATCACAGGACTAAGGACTTCAACTGGCTTTGATTACATGGAGTTTGTGTTTTTGTGTCTGTAGAGTTTGTCGTCTGCCTCAGTCTCTGTCTCTGGATCAACAGACGGCTACACTGTCAGTTCTCAACTGTCTTTTGATGATGTAATTAAATCAGTTTTTCAACTCAGAGACAAACTGCAGCAGTTCTGCAGAGAGGAGACAGACAAGATAACTAAAACAGGTAGATTTCAAGAGTTTTATTTAAATATGAACTTAATTGACATGAGAATTAATCTGTAGATGTGTTTTGGTGTCTGTAGCGAAAACAATCCAGGTCATTATTGCTCCTGAATACGAGACCAGAGAGGAGTTTCTACAATGTGAGTTACTCCAAAAACACACACAGACACTGACAATCATTGACAGATATGTATAATTAAACATCATGATCTTACTAAGTGGTTGTTCCAGAACCCTAGCAATTGGACACATTACTAATCAGTTTAATCATGTTGAAGCAGTTGCACGAGCTTTCACATTAAACATAAAGTTAGAGGAGGCGCATTAGCGAATGTTAAGGTTTTTGTTAAGGGTGTTTGATCTTCTTTGCATGTTCACTTTGCAAAGACTCGGTCGGTAATTCTGCAGTGATGTAGGATGATTTTAAAATTAATTTTGAAGTTGAGGGAGAAAATACAATTGGAGTTTTTCGACATACCCTAACTGTCTTGAGCCAGAATACACAGAGTTCAGACAGAGCAAGACAAGACGAGCGTTTGAGATTAAAAAATATATAAATTGTATTGTTTTTAGGAAATAACAGATTGTTTTGCTAGATAAGACCCTTCTTTCTCGGCTGGGATCGTTTACAACCGCATTTGGGATCGTTTGAAGCCGCATTTAAACTGCATTTTGGAAGTTCAAACTCTGGGCACCATATCAGTCCATTATATGAAGAAAAATGCTGAAATGTTTTCCTCAAAAAACACAATTTCTTTACGACTGAAGAAAGAAAGACATGAACATCTTGGGTGACAAGGGAGTGAGTACATCTGCAAATTGTTGTTCTGCAAGCGGTCTTCTCCTTTAAGGTCCGGGTATACTCAAAGACCATAGATATACAAAGACGGTTCCCTCCTATTACATATGAATGAGAGAAACTGCAACATGCAATATAGCAGAATAGTCCCGCCTTCTATATGAAAGAGGCAATTGCTGATTGGTAAAGTCATTGCATGGCTGAAGCTGCCGTTAGAAGCTCCAGTCCCCGTAAAAACCTGAGACTCGCACTCATGAATCTATGCACATTGGCTGGTCTAGCGTATACCTAACTTTCTGCATTCCAGCCCGTCTCACGCACAGCTACGTCTGTCAAAGTATCCACCTTATTTTTGAATGTGGAAGGAAGCTGTTTTCTGTGAATGTCCAAGACTTCTGGTTCATTAGCCACTATAGGGAATAATGATAAGAATAACAACATGCAGTAAACTGTAAAACTGTGTGCACTATAAACCAATGTGCAATGCATTAAAATAATATGGCAAGGTACAGTCAGTTTTTGATGCTCAGGGTACCCCTTTAGCATCACTTTTGGATGTGCAGGGTCCTCCATTGCTTTTAGTTGTTTGCATAATGCATCACATTTAATGGTTTGCGTGTATTTGCAAAAATATAAATCATTTTATATTAATTTATATTTTCATAAATATTTTGGAACACCTAACCCCAACCCACTTCTGAACAATATAAAACAAACAAAAGGTAAATAAAAGTACAGTAACAGGTATTTATTGCAAAAAATGACCATAAAAAGCACTATAAAAGTATTAAAAACAAGTTGCATTCCAAGTCCTCCGGTATCTTACTACGAAGAACAGAGTAAATCACAAAATGATCTCGCGCTCGCACATATCACATTCAAAAAGATGATCTTGAACTTGTTTAGCATGATGCAGTCGGTCACGAGACACACAAGAGCCAGTGGCATTTCACAATTAAAGCTGACGTAACGCTTGTTCTGGTGGCAATTTTTAAATTTGTGCACAGACTGCATGCAGGAAGGGCTTTATGGCGGGCAGAGACGGCGATCACGTTTATTCTTCTCAGAAATTAATTGTTTTGCCTTGGTAAACTTGGGATGTTAATACTTTTTAAATAAATTGTGACTGTAGTTGTATCTGCCTGTCATATTTTGACATTTTATACTGATATATGGTTAGGTTTAGGGGCAGGGGTTGGGTTATGTGCTCATAAATGAGTAAATTGTGCAATGTAAAAAAAACAAAAAAAACAACGCACACCCCAACATATATGCAACAATGGTAAAATTGTTACCCAGTATGTAATTTAATCAAGACAATAAAATTCCCAATGTCTTACGTGTCAGAACCTTTGACGCCAGAGGTTTTTGTTTAAAGCAAAGGACGACCCTGCACGTCGAAAAATTATGATAAAGGGGTAAAGTGACACCAAGGAGTCCTGACTAAAAGTTGGCACTCGACATGCCTGGAAAAAAATAATACTAAAACTGAAGTATTACATTTTTACGTAGCATTTGTTTACATAGATGGGAATTTAGGGGGGAATTCAAGTATGTGGTGGTTTTATCAAAGGATTATTGTTAATGCTTTTTGAAATACCTGCTACATGAGTGAGGCATGAACATTTTCTCCTAAATCTTTATTAATCTCACTAAAATATTCAACTAATTTATTATGTCAGTGATTAAAATCATTATTTACATGCAGATCATGTGTTTATTTTCATCAGATTTCCATCCATTCACTTTGGATTCAAACACAATTTATTCAGGTCTCCGTCTGTCTGAGGACAACACGATGATCACTTCCACGAACTATAATTACAGATATCCCAATCATCCAGACAGATTTGACTACTGGATAGAGGCGTTGTGTCGGGAGAGTGTCGGTGGACGTTGTTACTGGGAGGTTGAGTACAGCGGTGCTGAGGGTGTCCATATAGCAGTGGCTTATAAGAGCATCAAGAGGAAGGGAAAGAGTGGTGATAGTCGATTTGGATATAATAATCAGTCCTGGAGATTGTACTGCTGTAACTCCAAGTGCTCATTTAGACACAATACCATACTGACTGAACTCCCTGTAGTGTCCAGTCATAGAATAGGAGTGTATGTGGATCACAGTGCAGGGATTTTGTCCTTTTTAAGTGTCTCTGACACAATAAGTCTCATCCACAGAGTCCAGACTACATTCACTCAGCCGCTCTATCCTGGGATTGGATTACAAAATAACACAACAGCGAAACTGTGTCGTCTGAATATATAATTGCCATATCACATCTAAGCATTGTGAAACAAAAATGATATATGTTGCTTGTTTTCTAATTAATTAAGCGCTATCTCAGGTGTTATCATAGTTTTAGCTAATAAATCATAAGATGTCTGTAGTACACTATTTGGCCGAGATACAACTATTTGACAAACTGGAATCTGAGGCAAAAAAAAATCCAAATATTGAGAAAATCACCCTAGAAATACATATCACTAATCAAAAATTAAGTTTTGATATATTTATGGTAAGAAATACAATCTACATGGAACATGATCTTTACTTAATATGCTAATGGTTTTTGGCATAAAAGAAAAATGTATAATTTTGTTTGACCAATGCAATGTATTGTTGGCTATTGCTACAAATATACCCGTGCTACTTAAGGCTGGTTTTGTGGTCCAGGGTCACATTTTTAAATCTCTTTTAAAACAAAAAACATGATCAGTTTACTTGATAAGCAAATCTGTATAAGTAAAAATTGTAGTTTATGCCACTGCTTAAAACATCTGGGAAATTACACCAGGTATAATTACAGATATCCTGATCATCTACACATACCTGAATATCGGCTGGAGCCTTGTTACAGAGAGTGTGATTGGACAGCAGCAGAATAGGAGTGTATGTGGATCACAGTGCAGGGATTTTGTCTTTTTTAAGTGTCTCAGACACAGTAAGTCTCATCCACAGAGATCAAGACCACATTCACTCAGCCGCTCTATCCTGGGATTGGTTTAGGTTACAAGGCAACAGCAAAACTGTGTCGTCTAACAATGTAAACAATATTGCCATATCACATGTATAAGCACTGTAAGACATCAGTAGCAGTGAGCTGATATCCTATCACTAATATCACTAATCACATATCACTAAAATCACTAATTCCTAATTACTTAACAGTTGATTTCTCACATATTATAACAGTTAAATTAATCATTTAATGTTTGTTAAGAAGTGATACAAATTATAGTGTGTTTCTTCTTCTTCTTTGATGAATCATATTAAAATCATATTATATTTTTACCAGTGACTGTCAAAAGTAACTTTCATATCTGGTTTGTCATTAATGAAAGGTATTTTTTAAATAATTAATTTCTTATATTTTATATGCCGTTTAGTGTAACACTGCAACACAGTAAGTGGAGTTTTACCCAGATGTGCTTTGGATTAATATCTGAATATCATCTCCTATGACCTGCTGTTCAAATGATTAAGCAATGAATAAAGCAAAAGAAAACCAAGACAGATGTGTTGTTTTAATGTATTTTGTCCAGCTCAAATCTTCTGCTTCACCACCAGGAGGCGCTATCAGATGTATCTCATGTTAAGCAAAACAAATAATCAGTAAGCAGTGTGTGCTGTTATTAATTTAACTGCAGTTCACAAATACCCTTTTTTGATAACCGGTTTATGAACTAAAAAAGGACAAAAGCCACGGTCCAATTAATAAACACTGAGAGACAGAAAAGACACAAATATCCTGTTTTCAAAAAAGAGTTTGTTTTGTGTGTGTAGCTCTACTATCCCTTTAAGTAAAATAATTAGTGTTTCTGCTACATGTGCCATTTGTTTATAGAAACATGCAGTTGAATGTTTATGCAGAGATGTGAGATGCAGTCTATGCCTACTGCCTAAAGATCATTTTGATGTTCATAACATTCACAAAGCAATATCTGCAAAGTGGTTATGTGTATGTATAGATAAGGACTTTAAGTCTGTGGTGCCCAGTCTTAATCCTAGACAGTCACAGTCCTGCCAAGTTTAGTACCAACACCAATTAAACACTCCTGAACCAGTATTCAGGATCACCAGAAACTTCAGGTTTGGGTCACGTTGGAGCTTAACTGAATCACAAAACACTGAATACTGTTCAAATAATTTGAAGGTCAGATGCATCACTGAAACATTCAGGGTTGGAGGTCAAAGGTTATGCAAGATTAAATCACTAAAGTTTGACAATATTGACTTTGTGTGTTTACATTCTACACAGTTCAATAATTGTCAGTATTGTTAAGTTGAAAAATTCAAATTGCTTAATTTTGTTTTATTTTGTAAACATTCTGTGCATTTAACCATAACATTAGCAGGTCAAAAAACAACACAAATGTAATAGAAATTGTGTTACACGTGTGCCACAACACATCAGATTGGCGAAACTTTGTACGTTCAAAATAAATAAATAAATAAATAAATAAATAGGGAAAAGTTACAAAATATCAACGTAAATAAACAAAAGTTTCCAACAATTCCAAATCTGAACATAATATTAGGGCTAAAAAAAAAAAAAAAAAAAAAAACTCATCACAACCCTGCTTATCCTTAAAGTGTTTTAAAATCTCAAAAGGTACATTTTTTTTTATTAAGGATAACTAACCCCTACTCCTCGTAATGGAAGAAAAAAAAAACTAATTTGACTGATGCCTTTATGTTTAAGGCTAAAGTGCTTCTTGTCTTTTACGATTAGTGGGTGTCCTGCACAGGGCCAAATCAATACACTCCTTGCTTAGCCAGTCAGAAGCCTTCCGGATTTTAAGTTTACCATGCAAACCCCTTACGGAAAACAGCAGTACTGACACACCTTTATCTTGTGTCCAAGACCTTTACAAACATCTCTAACATGATCTTCATGGTTATTGACCAAATGTCCTTTATATTGGTCTTTGAATGCATTTTTCGCATAGCTGATAAATTGGCAGCCAAAATGACAGCAACAGTCCAACTCCTTTACTTATTTTTGGCATTCTACTAGGAAGATATCTCTGGAAGATTGTCATATATCTTTGTATCATTTGACTATTTTTGTAAATCTTACTTTCTTATTTTAGGTGGAAAAAACTTGTAGTTTCATGGTGTTTCAACAAGACAAAGAAAGCCAACATTTTCCTGGAGGATTCTATTCAAACATTAATATAAATTCCATCAATGCTCAGTCAGAATTTGTGTGTATTTGTCCAAAATTGCACAATAGATACAGACGTGATTTAAGTGATTTTCAAAAAAAGCATTTAGGACGTTCCTGAATCTCCATGTGACACAAAGTATTGGAAGAAGAAGTGGGATGATTCAGTGAATCACAGAAAGAAATGTGCAGGCAAGAATAAAGATTTCCGTGAACCAAAGACTTCAAAGTCCTTCATGATAAGACAAGATTTCAATGATAGCAGTAAAATATTTACACGTGACTCCAAATTTCAAATTAAAAATGGCAACAGGAACAATTTATACAGAAGCAAGATCAAAATGAATATTTATGATGTCCAGTTAAAAAAATGGAGTTCCATACGTTGTACATAGATGTGATTATGTTGTGGCTGGCCTTGACAACAATGGTAATCCAGTTCATTATGAACCAGTTACAAGAGATATTGCTGAACAGTTTCCTGTGGAAACTATATCTAAATATATGGAAACTGAAGAAACTGATGCACCTAAAGAATTAAAAGTAGGATCCATGACTGCGATTGGAGAACTGTCAGACATGATTGCGACTGGAGAAGGGGTTGCTATGACTGCAGATGGAGGTTGCAGTATATCTGAAGATGACGAATCTTTGCCCAGAGATGGCGAAACTCAATTTGGAGTTTTCAATAATCTGTTCCAAGGTTTCAACAATTTATTCCAAGGTTTTACAAGTCTGTTTCAAGGTCTTGTAAGTCTCTTCCAAGGTATCATAGATTTGTTCAGTGGTGGCAAGACAATGGTTGGTGGTGCACCTAAAAAAAATAATTTAAAAATAAGGGACACACATGAACGTAGCAACAACTGCAGTTAAAGAAGAGACAACTGTGACCACAGCAGCGACTGTAGCAGCAACTGCAGTCATAGATGAGGAAGGCATGACTGTAGCCATGAATGCAGCTGTAGAAGAGACAACCGTAACCGCAGCAACGACTGCACCTGGAGAGGAGCCCAACGCAACTGGGATTGGAAGTTCTATGGAACATTTATCGCCATGGAAATTTTTTATACCCTTTTCACAAAGTTTTTTCTTACCATTTTTATCTTAAAAGATATATATATGTATACAGTGTTGGGGTAACGCATTACAAGTAACGCAAGTTACGTAATATTACAATTTTTAAAGTAACTAGTAAAGTAACGCATTACTTTTGAATTTCTAAGAAAATATCTGAGTTACTTCTTTTCATATAAGTAACACCAGTTACTTTTTACCCTATTTATTGTTTGACAAGTCTCCTGTTGGGAAATTCAGAGTAAACATGATGTTACTGTATTCTAGACTAAATGAACATGCATTAATTCATCTCACTCACAAAAAAACAGATTCAGTATTCCTCAAAATGAATAAAAACAGTGAAATGCAAACTTAAATCTGGAAAATCTGGAAACCAGCCCATATATTACATACCGAAGTAAACCGATGTACTACTTTTGAAAGAATGAATTTAATAAATACATGCCACTTTCTCATTTCAATCAAGTCAAAAGAACAACTGGTCAGACATTTAAGACCCACTATAATCCCACCCAGTGACTGAGCCAAAGGAATATAACATTGTGCTCTTATGAACTGTTGTGTTTTCTCTCTGTCTGTGTGTACAGTGAAATGACAGAAGCCAGTCACCTCCAACAGCATGAAAATCTTTTCAGCAGTAATAAACACGATCTGATGGATGTCACTGGACACCTGCAGGAGATGATCTGCCCTCGACATGGTAAAATGCTGGAAATTTACTGCCGTACCGACCAGCGGTGTATCTGTATGCTGTGTTTGGTGGATGAACATAAAAATCATGGCACTGTATCAACTACAATAGAGCGGAAAGAGAAACAGGTACTGCTCCATACTGGAGCTCATGAGTGATGGTTCATGTTGTTTCTCTGCTCATTTGTTATGTAAAAATGCAGTTCTTTTGAAGGTTCATGAGGCATGAGAATTAAACAACAGATGCGTTTAAAACGTCCAGGGGTGCGTTTCCAGATAACATTGTCTCTTAGCGTGCCACGAAAACGAAAGATATGGCTTAACTAAAGGTGTACCTCTTCTGGGTGTGTTTCCCGAACTATACCTTAGGAGGTAGGGGTGGTAATCACCAGAGGCCCCTCGATACAATATTATCACAATACTTGTGTCACGATACAAATATTATTGCGTTTTTCAAAATATTGCGATATTCTGTGATATTGCCATTTATTTCCTTTTTCCTACTTCAAATTACAACATTGGCAACATCTGTTTTAAGTAAAAAGAAACATTTCTCAGTTTGTTTATCTCACTTCAATTTTACAGCTGCAGCGTAACATATTGTCAAGCAGACAAACTGACCAACACTTTAATAAAAACCTGTCATAAATGTATGTACCTGGCAAACTCAACTCTATGTATTACAGTCTAGTCTAGTCCACCTTTGCAAATGAATAGGCAACGACTTGTGTTACTTTCTTCGCTTATTCTGAATTTGGAGGTAGCTTTCCCGGCAAGACGATGACGGGAGTTTTAGTTTCGAAAAGAAATGCAAAAGTGCCTGTTTTAAAAATATTTTGGGTGTCAAAAGACCTGTTGACTTTTGCCATTTATTTAAGTTTTTTTTTTTTTAAAGATTCATTTCTAATTTATTTGGTTCCACCGTGTTTGCTGATTTACATTTTTTTTTTTATTTAAACTGTGTAAGTTATTTGTTATTTTATATTAGGTCTATATATAACATGGTGTGTCTTTATTCATTTTGTTTATAAATGAATCATTTTAAGTTTAATATAAGTGAGTTTGTTGTTGTAGATTACTGTTTTGTTGTCCATTCAATTAATTGATGCAGAATTGCTGCTAATTCGAAAATGCACACATGCATTCAAGCTACTGAAGAGCGAGGACACCCAAACAACACTGGCCCCCGCAGGCATATTTGAGGTGGGGGAGCCCAAAACACCGGTTCCTGCCCCCGCAAACATATTTAAGATAGG
>JAHKKF010509935.1:0-11925 GCA_019740295.1 Labeo calbasu | reverse complement strand
GCTTTTGCATCTGAACTTTTCAGTTCTAAACCTAAATTACTTTTTTTGTGCAGTGTTCTACTTAAGAAGTGTTTTTGTGTTCATTTCCTTCCGAATATTTTCAGTTTTGACATCACCATGTGGGGTCAGTGTTGTACTCGAGACAAGAGTGGAGAGAAAACAATTAGGATCAAGCTTATATCAGAGTAACACATAAGAGCGTGTAAAGACCCCAGCCTCTCACACACAAACACACTGAATCTATTGTGCGTCACAACGGTCATATTGTCACACGTCTCATTCCAAGAACCTCTGCCTCTGAAGAAAACAAATCATCACTTTATCACTGGAAAGAGTGAACTCAGCTTTCTAGAAACTCTGTTTGTTTATATGGGAGGAGGAATAGTGAACCGTGGTCTGTGTAAACTAAAATGACATTTGATGACCTATTTAACTTAGTTAATCTGACATAATTTTCAAATTTAGTGTAAATGTTAATTTAATGTATGTAATGATTTTGCTTTTAAGTGATCTGTTCATCTGCTTCCAAATGAGGAAATATTTCCTTGCCTTCACCTGCACCTGATCTCCAGCTGGTCCCTGACCTCCAGTCCAGTCTCCTGGCCCAGTGTTGTTATTATTAACTAAAACCTTTGTTATTTGAAATATAGATTTTTAAATATAAAAAATAAAAAATGACAAGCACAAAACAAAATTACTAAAATTAAAAATCTAATTATTCAAAAATAAATAAATACTATGAAAGTATATTAATAATACTAAAATAACACTCACTGTGCTATATGGGAAAATTTTGTCTGTACACCAATGGACCTTTCTCACATTTCCAGGTTTCTCATAGCGGAAGTCGCCATAGTTCGAGGTAAAATTCGAGAGCAGTGAATGGGAGAGTACCACAAATATATTTTTGCATTCACATTTGCTCAAATAGCAAAAGAAAAACTACACGATAGTGTTTTCACGACTTTCAGTCAAAGGAAAAAAAACTGAGAGAGACTGATCTCAGCAGTCAGAAGAGAGAACAATGTCAAATTTACCATCCCTCCCATAGATGCGGCATTAGAAACACCCTCGCATAGAGTTAACTCGTTTTTTTGTAACTTGATGAAAAGGTGGTATAATACAAAGTATAGTGTTATAAATGCACATACATATTTAAAAAAAAGTTTAAAGGATTCATGATGATGATGACCGTTAAAACGCATCATCACAGGCTTGTGAAAAGGGTCCATTATAGCTTTAGTCCTTCTGTGGTAAACTGGTGTAAACCTACTATGGTAAATTCAGATTTATATGTGTACCACCACGCTACTGCTGTTCCAGCACAGGGGACTGTCGCAGCAGGAGCGTCTGCATCTCTTTCTCACTGGCGTGAATGCTCTGCTGGCCCTGTTTACACACACACTCTTAATAGCACACACTCCCACACACACACCTTCACATTCATCTCGCTTCACCCCTCCACCCTCCAGCACGCACAGACGTCCACCCACTCGCTAAACCTTGCTAAACACAGGGACAGTTCAGGGGAAGAACATCCCCAGACAGCTGCAGAATTGCTGTTTCTGTTAGAAGCAGCTGAAGCGTTGGGCACTGATAATGGAGAAGTAGGGTTGATAGTGTTTGACCCAGAGAGGTCTGTAATAACTGCAGAAAACTGTTATCCGTTAACTTTCGTATCATCTCAATGGTAGATGCTTGTGTGTGCATTCAGCTCAGGAAGTATGTGGCAGTCTGACCAAAAATTTGTATCAATTTTTTTTTTTTAGGATTCTGGTTACAGTTTATAACGTTTTTTCCGCGACTGGACAGATTGCTTGAAACAGTTGCAGAACCTGTGCATTTTAATCATGTTCTAAACTCCTCAAACCATAGTATGAGCAGTTTTTGATGTAAATTAGATTGTATAATTTCAAAATTTAAAAGCAAAAATTATGCTACATTATGCTGCGTGTAACACGTCTCTACAAAACAAAAACAGGCTGCAAATTCACTCTCTGGCAGCAGGTGGCGCTTATGGAACAGCAGTGATACAGCATTTCCTTAGTTACCTCTGTAAACAAAGCAGCACTGCACTCATGAAACTACTTTAATATGCATAATACAGAGGCAAGACGGAAAGAAAATGCCAGCTAAGCTTTTATACAGAGATACATTCCACCATAATTCAGTATTTATAATTTTCTCTGAACATTTTCGCGCATCGTGAACAGTAAGCTTGCTCAGCCTGTTACAGTATTTTCTCCTCTTTGCAATCATCTCTGGCTTCTGTTAACAGCTGTTTACAGTTAGTTTATTTGCCTAGTTAAATAATTAGTTGTGTGTTATTATTAGTTCTAAGTTTTCCAACCATTAGTCAGAAGTGTATGCAGTTAACAGGGATCTCCTCTCAATTCACCAGGCTGTCTATGTTGCTTTGTCACTTGTATTAGTAGGCTGGTTTTTAAAAAACTATTTGCAGCATTTTTCACGTGAGAACAATAAAACAGTAAACCATATAACATATATTGTATACACTACCAGTCAAAAGTTTTTGAACAGTAAGATTTTACAGAATTCTCTTCTGCTCACCAAGCCTGCATTTATTTGATCCAAAATACAGCAAAAGCAGTAATATTATTTTTGCTAGTTAAAATAACTGTTTTCTATCTGAATATATTTTAAAATGTAATTTATTTCTGCGATCAAAACAATTTTCAGCATCATTACTCCAGTCTTCAGTGTCACATGATCCTTCAGAAATCATTCATATATGTTGATTTGCTGCTCAAGAAACATTTCAGGATTTTTTAGGTTTTTTTAGTGCATGTAGCTCTGTAGTTTCATAACTGTTATTGTTTTTGTGTGTTTCAGTCTTCTCTTTACCAAAGTGAAGCTGGAAGAGGTTTTATTCGGACCCGCTGCAGCGTTACAGACCTGTGCAGAAATGCTGCAGCTGTGGCAGAGTCGCTATGATTTTACCCGCCTCAGGTAATGTGCAGCATGTATGTGTGTCTCAGGTGAGTCTGTGCTGTATGTTGTGATTTTTTATGCGTTCTGCTCTCTGTTCCAGTGAGGAGGATGACACTAGCAGCATACCTCCTGAACCAGGCCCGTTGAGCAAGAAACCCAGCGGCCTCCATCTCACGCTCCCAGATTTCCAGGAAACAGAGACCGGTGTGTATCATGAATGTGTGTGATTGGGTATGTGATTATGTAACTGAGACGTGTGTCATGTTTGTGTCAGGGTCTCAAAGTGCCCTGTCTCTAGCGGTGTCCCGTCTGGAGCAGGCTATGTCAGAAGTGTCGGCCATCAGCTCCGCCCATAGGCACGGCCCCGCCTACATTTGGACCACCCTGGAACGCATCTGGCTGCAAGCAGGTATGGCGTAAGTGTAGTAGTTACACTAAAATTTGTAATATATCATTATAACCAATTATTTTTAGAACTTTTATTATGTTACCGGTAACCAGAATTAAATTACCAGTTAAAAATATTTAAAATATTATAATATTTTAGAAAGCCATTTATAGCTGTTTGGCTGATCGCCAACATTATTTTCCTGTAAGACTACAAAAACTTTTTTTGAGACTTTTGCTTGTTGACCTTAATACATTTGGGAAGTCCTTGACGTACTATGACATTATTTGGATGTTATTTTTTGCGTTATTTATATGCTGCTCTGCATGAAATGCGTTTCCCAGGGATCTTATACTGGGTGTTTGTGCCCTCTTGTTCCCATTCCCAGCATTCCTCTGGCATGGGTTCATTTCCTGTCTAAAATGGGACACATCCTGATTCTGTACAAATGAGTGAATGTGAGAGCACAAGCAGAGCGGCCCATTGACATAAAGAATGAGCGTGATGTCATATGAGCCCATTCAGTGCAGTCCATCATGCAGCAAACACTTTTTACATCAGCTGTTATTTGTAATGTGTGAGTGTTCTTATGTACTGTGTCAAAATAGCATATTATAATCAATAATATTAAATACTTTAATATGTATTATATATTTATTATTGTGTGAAACATGATATTTGTAACGTCGAGGCGTGACGACAGAGTAGGCTTTGTTTAAAAAACGTAGTCAGACAGGCAGGGTCGACACCAGCAAACAATAACATCCAAGGCAAGACAAAAGAGTCATTCACAAAACAGGCCATGGTCAGGACAGGCAGCAATCAATCATAAAACAAGGAAACAGTCCAGGGTCAAAAACCCTGGAGGGCAAAACAAGGAAACCAGGAAAACACGGGGCAAACACGAGAACTACGAATGGCAAGAAACAAAACAATACTCAGCAATGTGTGTGTGAGAGTGTGCAGCTTAAATAGTCTTCTTGAAGGGGAACAGGTGGAGTCCAGAATGAATAGCAAAGGTATGGGATGGAGTGCCCTCTATATTAATATTAATGATTTTTAATTAAAATTATTAGTTAACAGCTTTAGTTAACATGAACTAAGAATAAACAGTACTTCTACAGCATTTATTTATCTTAATGTTAATTTCAGCATTTATTAATGCATTATTAAAATCACAAGTTGTGCTTGTGAACATTAGTTAATGCACTGTGAACTAACATGAACTAACAAGGAATGATTGTATTTTCATGAACTAAGATTAACAAAGATTAATAAGTACTGTAATAAATGTATTGTTCGTTGTTTGTTCATGTTAGTTAATACATAATAGAACCTTATTTTACGGTATTACCATTTTTATTTATTGTTGAAATGACACTCAACATGTGCTGTCTTTGAAGAAGCAGCACAACATAAAACTGTGCAGCTCTACATGGTTAAATACATGCAGTAAAAGCCGATTGCAGCTCACTATGCAAATAATTATTAGAAAGACGACCAATATGCAAATATTACAATAACGCCATCATTGCCAGTTACATTTTGAATGTTAAACATTGCAACAAAATCAGTTGGAAATTTGGCAACTCTCAGTCCTAAATTTCCCAAAAGTATGAAATATATAAATATACATTTCCGAAATTTTGGTGAAATTTTAAATAGTTGTCAATAGTGTAGCAACATATGAAATCACAGTCACTTTCAAATCATTGTTATTTTAGTGTTACTTTAGTATTACTGATATGCTTTTATAGCAATTAGCTTTAATTTTTTTATTTTTTTATGTTTATATTTTCAGTTTTTATTTTATTTAGTTTAAGCCTGTTTTGTCATTTTTAAATGTTTTTTTTTTCTATTTAGCTTTAATTTATTTTTATTTCAGTCATTTTTATACTTTCAGCATTTTATTGACTGATTACTGCATTGTCAGTCATCAAAGCTCTTTAAATATACAGAGCCTTGCAAAGTATTCATACCACTTCATTTTCTAACCTTTTTTTATGTTGCTGCCTTATGTTAAACTGCTTTACAATACTTTTTTCACCACATCAATCTACACTCCGTACACCATAATGGCACAGCAAAAAAACTGTTTTTTAACATCTTTGCAAATTTATTACAAATAAAAACTTAAATTATTCCATTGCATAAGTAGTCATACCCTTATCTGGGACAGTTAAATGTAGCTCAGGAGCATTTATGTCACTTATTGATGTTACTACACTTCAAGCGAAGTTAACCTGTGGCAAATTAAGATAACTGCCAAATGCTGATGTGCAAAAAACTTGTTGCATCGTACCAAAAAAGACTTGAGGCTGTAAAGGTGCTTCAGCAAAGTACTGAGTTAAGGGTATGAATACTTATGCAATGTACTCATTTCAGTTTTTGTCATTATGGTGTTTGGAGTGTAGATTGATGTGGGAAAATGTAATTTAAAGCCATTTAACATAAGGCTGCAACATAACAAAACGTGAAAAAA
Source organism: Labeo calbasu (assembly GCA_019740295.1). Lineage (NCBI taxonomy): Eukaryota > Metazoa > Chordata > Actinopteri > Cypriniformes > Cyprinidae > Labeo > Labeo calbasu. The sequence goes on along the minus strand of JAHKKF010509935.1, from coordinate 6,103 downwards.
TGAAGGGGTATGAATACTTTTGCAAGGCACTGTAGGTCACAGACAGTGAGATTTTTTTTTAAATTTCACTTACTAAAAACTTCCACAGATCAGGTCTTATTTTGATGTCACAAAGTGTTTATATGTAAGTGTGTGAGTTGTTTACTTACTTTTTTAAAGTAGTCTTTCCATTAACGCCATTATATTGTTCATTCAGACTGATTCAGACTGATTCTCGAATGCGGAACGCATATGAACACAAGAGATGGGATTTACTGCATGAACCAGTCACAGCCGATCGCAACCAGTCACATCCAATCATATCCCGCTGCAACTTTACCTGCTTGTGCCACTATTAGACAATGTTTATTTAGAAAAATGAGTGAGTTTAAATAGAGCCTATATATTAAGCAGTTCAGTCTGAATACATTAGATAAGTGTGAAGACAAAATTTCAAAACATTGCTGTCTTGAAAACACTATAGTGATCATGTACGCCATTTCCAAATGTTTGTAAACTACCTTCATTCTTGGTGTAGCTCCTGTCTAATTTGTCCTACCAGTAATTCTGTATAAACAAACACAAACACACAACAGACAGCAGTTGATATGAGCGCAGTTTATTTGCCGTGGTGTGTCCTAAATGCCAGAGTAGAGCTGCAGATGCTTACACAGCGCTCCGCACATGGCCTTATTTAGACATGACCATGAATATCCCTTTATGAGCATGTGTGTGAGATTTTGGGTGGAGGGGGAGGTCAGCATATATTTGCCATCACAAATGTTGCCAAAGCTGCATTTTAAATCATCTGGACAGAACAAAATGCTACATGTGTGCGATTCTCCTGGTTGAAGTCTGAAATGATGGAGCATGTTGGTATTCACTGCTTTACTCTGAGCGAGTATTAATGCTGCGACAGCAGATACGTCTCTGAGAGTGTTGATGTTCCAGATGGCTGTGTCACGGCTGTGAAGTCAGAGACGTTTCATAAAGATGAATCATCATCATGCACTCGCTGATATCAATAAGAGAATCTCACGATATGACAAAGCAGTCACTGAAAAAGGAGTTGTAACTGTAATACTATGATTTTTAATGCAATTATGGGTTATTGTTGTATCTCATGTTGTTCTTGTGTGTTTTGTGATGTGGTGCCAAGCAGGAGAGTTGTTCATGGCTGATGGACGGATGAAGGAGGCTCAGTTCTGTGTGCAGGAGGCAGGAACTCTCTTCCCCGCCTCACACTCGGTGCTGCTGCTGAAGGGCCGCGTGGCCGAGCTCAAGGGCAACGACACGGAGGCCAAGAGCCTGTACGATGAAGCTCTCGCCATCAACCCCAGAGGACACCACATACTGCTGCACCTGGTGAGTGACACATGCTGTACATTACACACACACTTACTCACTTTAACATCTTCAACCCACAACACAGTTGTTACTGTCAACTAAAACTATAACTGAAGTCATTTTTAATCATTGAAATGAAGCTTCAATTTAATAAATTATATATTTAAAAATAAGTGTTATTATATTATATTATATTATATTATATTATATTATATTATATTATATTATATTATATTATATTATATTATATTATATTATATTATATTAATTTTATATATGAAAAGTTTATTTGCAAAAACAGAAAACTCCATTTTTATTTATTTTCAGAAATCATGTTTTTTTTTTTTTATTGTAGTAACATTAATCAAACTGCAGCTAGGTTGCTTTACAAAATTAAAGTTCATTGAAAGTATGTTTTTTTATATATTAAAAGTTTGTTTTATAGCAAAAGCAGATAACTCCAACAGTCGTTTTTTTTTTTTTGGTCAAAAGCATAGACAATCTTACGATATGCCACATTTCATGTTTTAGATTTAAAAAAAAAAAACACTTGTTTTATTTTTGTAAAATCAGATGACAATGTGGAGTCCTGACAAACGTTGTTGTTGTGATCATAAACTGTATGGTTGTAATTACACACAGTTTTCCCTCACCATTGCACCACTGCAATTAAATGAAATAATACTAAAGTACTAAAATTACTAAAACTAAATAAAATTATTACAAAAATGACCAAAGCATGTAACAAAACTGAAACTAAAATTAGAATAAAAACAGTAACGCTTTACAACAAGGTCTCATTTGTTAACATTAGTTATTTTTACAGCACTTATTAATCGTATTTATTAATAATATTAATCTCTTAATATTTGTTAATAAAAAATTAGTTCACAATACGTTAACTAAAAATGATCAGATGCAACTAAATAAATAAATTTTAATAATGTATTAGTATATTTTGAACTTAATATTGACTAAGATTAATAATGCTATATAAATATTGTGCACGTTTGCGAATACAGATAATGTTGCCAAATTAAACCTTATTGTAAAGTGTTACTGTAAAAACTTGAAATATATATATGAAACACATACATATACTATTATAATACTTTGTGTTAGCGTTTTTGCTTGTTTATTTATTTATTTTAAAATGTAGTAATAAATTTAAATAATGTTGTGTTTTTGTAATTTTATTTGTCATTGTTTATCTTTAATTTTAGTACTTTTTTCCAACCAAGGTAGCATTTCTTATTTTCAAAAAAAAAAAGAAAGTTTTTCCATCTGATATTTATATTATTTTATTTTATTTATTTCAATTAAGAAAAAATATTTTACATTTTTGGCAAATCCACATGACCAACTTTAAAACATGAAATTTTAATAAATAATTGGAATAACCCTGAAGCAAAATAAAATATCTGATGAAAAACTTTAATGTTAAAACAACCTAAATTAGAAATTTTGCCTTGGCAGCTAACTGAAATATACAAGTTTAAGTTAAAGTGCTAAAATTGCTAAAACAAAACAAAAAAAAAGAACAAAAGTTTTTTTAGCTGGTTCTCATAAGAGTACCTGGAGATTTGGTTTGGTCCTCATGCTGCACATACTGTGACCCATTAAATATGACTCTAAAAAAATGAATAATAGTGATAATAGTATCATTGCACTTTTATTATTATTATTTTTTTAAATAAATATTTTTTTAATTAAAAAAAAAGTAATTAAGTTTGGTAATACTATTATTTTTTTAAATAAAAGGGAGTATTAAATAAAAATACAATTATTTTATAATAAACTTTGAAATAAATTATAATATTTACTTTTTTAATATGAATTTTCATCATTTTCCAACCTAAAATAAACAAGCTTTTATTTTGGCGGGTTGCTAGCGAGTAGGTTTATGCGCTGCCGGGTTTAGTTTGGCGGATTGTAGAGCGTCAATGAATGAAATGTCACATTTTTGCATTGTGCTTTAAAAACGGCAGCGAATAGCCTAGAATTATGCCTTTAGATTGAATAGAAATCTTATAGAGTATTACAGTTTGCCGATCTGATATTGTAATTGTGCATTAACAGCTGTCAACCATGTCAGTGTGCAAATGCGTGCTATGAACACAGCGCGTTTCAGGGGACCACTTACGTGCACCCCTGTATGTAAATATGTGTGTGTATATATATATATATATGTGTGTGTATATATATAAAATGCAAACAGTGGAATCTAACAGTCTGAGACTCCAATGAAAATATGGCACTTTAGTCAATTAATTGTGATCATGTGACCTTTTGTACAGACAGTAAGATGTTCTCATGATGTTCTTCTGCTCGTTCTTAAATCATGTTCAACATGATTTAAGAATGAGCAGAAAAACATCATGATTTGATACAGACTTGTGGAGTTTATGTCATTAAAGGGGTCCTATTATGGGTTTTAAGGGGTCTACTTGATCTGTAATAATCGGTATCGGCATCAGCCCTGAAAAACACATTTTGGTCGACCTCTAATATACACCTAGGATGCATTGAGGGTGAGTAAATACTATGCGACAGTAGTGTTGGGTCCTATCCTGCCAGATCACTGATACGTGATAGTATCATGCTAATTTCTTTAATTATTTTACATAGTTTCATTGCCCAAAACCAGCTCTAGCATAAGGCTAAAAGCAGCCTAACATTATCAAAGAACATCATCACTGATTAGCCTAGCCTATTCTAGTGCAAGTTTATGCATTTTAAAAAACACTCGCGTTATAAGTGAAGCTATCTACACTGTATGATGAATAAATCTCTTACCACACACTGTACACGTCTGCAGCGCATTACGGCTCCGATGCGGCAACCGGAGTAGATCATGGCTTCGGCATATGTTTCGTCCCCCTGTACTGCACATATCTGCGGTGCGTTACAGCTCTGAAGCGGCCACTTTAGTCAATGCTTGTGTTTATACCCGCCGCGCTGCGGCTCGTTGAAGCGGCTCTCTGCGCTGCATCGCTGCACCCCCCAACAATTTGAATTTCCGTAGGCGGGATTTATTTTAATGATATTCTAATGGACCGCGTTGTGACATCATTGCATGCGGAAAACAAACGCTGTAGTCCAAAGGAGCCGTTCGTTGTAGTTCTTGAAAAGAGATTTTTTAAAAAACGAAATATGGAGTGGACTTTGAGATTTGTAACTCTGTAGATCTTTTTTATGCCCAAAGATACACACCACACACTTACTAAAGTTCAAAAAGTGAAAAAGTATAGCACCTCTTTAAAGCAAAAGACGGACAACCCAAATACTAAGAGATTATAAATTCATATTAATGAATATTTCATGTTAGTCAATCAATGTGAAAAGCTCTGAAGACCACTGGTGTCCTGGGACGTGATGATTGAGTCATTGCATATGCAACTTACTGTACATACAGTACAGTACGTACATCTTTACAACCCACAGAGATGTGTGCTAACATTAGCTCTGCCTCCACTCTCTGCTCTCATTGTGACTGCATAATGTCAGGCCCTTCATTACTCATCTTCACTGGAGTAACCAGAGTGAAGCTAGGCCATTTTCTCCCTACATCTGGCCAATCAGAGCACACATCCCCGCTATTTTTGGACAAAAGACGTACAATATCAATTCCCTGAGCTGATGAGAACTAATTCTGAGCTAGCTGGTGATGCCCTGCATAGTTCACTCACACACACACACACACAGACGGTCTTTATCAGAGCATCACAGCACTGATTTCTCAGGATTAAGCAGTTATGATTGAACTGAGGTGGAGTTTTGAGGGAATTCATCCGCTGCGTCCAATGAGGAGAGGTTAAACATTTCTGTTCTTCGTGACACCTGTGACTAGAGCAGCAGTGCTCTCATTACTTCTGTCCTTCCTCTGACACAATTTATTTCAGAGCCTCTCGGTTCACCCAAAAATGGAAAATTATGACACAGTTTACTCACATGTTGTTCCATAAGCAGGTAGATGTTATGGAAACATTTACAAGTCACTCAAGTTCACCTTGAAGTTGTGATGCAATTGAAGTAGAGACACATTGTGATGTTTATTATTATTATTGAGAAGATTATTGAAAAAGAAAAACATGTAGGGCGGGATTTGATTAAATCCATTGGTTGTTGATTGGATAGTGGCAGATCTGAATGTAAGTGAGAAAAGGGCCGAAATCATTGGAGAAATATGATGTACGCCACCTAAGTCTGTTATTTCAGTGGATCGAATTATGACATTTTGATTAAACATTACAAGATCATATTAAAAAAGATTTAAATTTTCTCTTGAAAAAGAGACAATTGTGAATAATTTATTATAAGACAAAACTGCATACATTTAGAAAATGCTGTTTCATGCAGACTTTAAAATGTAAAGAATAAAAATGAAAATAATTTTAATGTTACATGTTAATTAATGTAATGCATCTAGATGTTTTGCTTTTTTATAATTCCCATTTACTCCAAATATCTCATTACAGTATTTTTTTCAATAATACTTAAAGGAAGCTGTGCATTATCATTCTTTATAGTTTAACAAGTCCAGCATACAACCAATACTACTATGATGTAAAGTACTTTAAATAGTATTTTTATTTTATTTTGTTTTATTTAATTTTTTTTATTAAAGTCATCCATTGTCATTATTTTTAGTCTAACACATCCAAAGTACAACCAACCATGATGTAAAATGCTTTAAACAGTATTTTTATTTAAACAATTTATTTTATTTTATTTTATTTTATTTTATTTTATTTTATTTTATTTTATTTTATTTTAT
>JAHKKF010509933.1:0-15734 GCA_019740295.1 Labeo calbasu | reverse complement strand
GGCCCCGATTTGTGTGAGAGCAGATCGGGAGGTATAAGATTCGATCTGCAAACGTCTCACATTACCAGATAATCCGTGCCGAACATCGGGACCGATCGAGGTGCTCAACAAGATTTTTGCTCCGATTCTCGGGAGGGGAAAATCGGGGCAAAATCGGGCTAAAAATCCTGTAGTGTGAGGCCGGCTTTAGCTCCAACATTGAAATAAATACCCACCTGTATCCTGAAGACCTTGATTAGCTTGTTCAGGTGTGTTTGATTAGGGTTGGAGCTGAACTCTGCAGGGACACTTGCCCTCAAGGATCAATGTTCCCCACCCCTGGTTTAAAGCATGGTGCTTTGCATATGAAATCAGATTAAGGGTTAAAGGGATAGTTCACCAAAAAATAAAAGTTCAGTCATTATTTACTCACCTTGGTTGTTGTTCTAATGGTTTATCACTTTCTTTCTATTTCAGAAAACAATTTGAAAAATATAAAAATTTGGTAACTATTTGGTGGAAAACAAATTCAAATTTAAATTAGTATTTAACAAAAATCCTGACCTTGGCCATTGGTCTGTTGTGCACAGTTGCACATTCATGAGACTGTATTAGGGCAGCAGTTCTCTTTAGCTCACCTAGGAAAAGCACACATGAGCACAATATATGTATCGAGTTTGGTGACTGTAGGTAAACTAATCCCATCACTTCAGTATAATGAGGGGTGCCCATTTTTTAGATTCTGCTTACACCTAATGGCAGACAGCTCTAATATGTGTGTCAAATTTAATGAAATTTTAAGCATGCTAAGAGCCTTAAATTACCCCAAGAGAGCTAGCGTTTATAGCATTACCATGGTAACCCTATAACCAACAATGCTTTTGCCATTTTACATCAGCTGGGTCTTGACAGTATTCTAACCATGATTAGCCATGACGGAACAAGGCTCTGGAATGGCGTCCATCATCAGAAGAACAAGGCAAGACAAGGGCACACAAAAACAGCCATAAAGGAAACAACACCAGACAAAGTACCTTGACAAACACAGGGTTTTAGATAGACAGGTTAACAAGATAACAAGGGGGTGGAGCTAATCAATCACCAGGACAACTAGCAAGGGGGAACCATGGAGACAAACAAGCAGGCAAAGGAACAAGAGGAACAGGAACTACAGAAAGTAAACAGGAACAAAGGGAACAGAACGCATTCTTGTTCTTGAACAAGACAGGGGCATGAGACAATGATCATAATGATCATTAAGTCATTGAGTCATTCATTCATTTGATTCTATCAAATGACTGATTCATTCAGGAATTAAGTATGTGGTTCTCTTCATAAGTAGGCTATTGAATCATTGGTTCACCTGATTCGTTCAAAATGCGGAATCACTCAGAAATTGTGTATTGCTTGGAGGCACACAACAGTTCTGCTGTGGCTTTTATAGGTAATATTTTTATAGGTAATATTTATAATATTTTTAAATTTGGCAGGATCATAACTCGTAAGACATGGGGAATACAGCTGCAAATGGACTTTGCTTTTCCATTTGAAATTTGGCAGTCACTGTGCATTTGCGTAAGCTTGCTGTGAAATTCACAATGCTCCTCCTAGGGTTTTCATCTGATTGTCAACAAATTTAGTCAATATGATCTCTGAACATTGAGAATGCAAAATTACAAAAGGGTTTTTGATATCTTGAACAGTTTGGCCATGGCAAGACAATACAATTATGGCAAAAAATGGCTCACATCAAATTAAAAACTGTTAGACATTTCAGCTGACAGATGAAGGCTGTAATACTAAGGTTGGATAATAGGATAATAAATCTTTTAAGCCTAATTCTTTTTCAGCTCAGTCTCCATCCCTTAGAATGACAAATAGATACATAGTATTAGTTCATATGTCCTGTACTGTCAGTATAGTTTTATATAATTATTTTACTTTTCTAGTGTAACCATTTCATTGCTGTGACTCAACAATCACACTGCCAGAGGTTTAACCCTCTGGGGTCGAATACCACATTGTCTTTCATTTTTTTAGTGTATAGATAAGAATAAGGTATCAAAGACAAAGGGTCTACTTTAATTTGTGTATAGTCTTAATGAAAACAAAAACAACGTGCTATTGTAAAATAAAGAAAATAAACAAGGTGCGCTCTCTGCCGTCTGTCTTTCCACAGACACGTAAGTAAAACAGCCTGACTCTCAGCGAATACCTGCCTCACAAACATGATAAATATATGTATAGAAAGCTTAAAACGTCTACTTTTAAATTAAGACACATCATAAACAAATATTCTCTAATAAAGTAATCCATATGAAACCAACGTGAGCTCAAGTTTTCCCTGTCTAAACTCATTATCTCTAATGTAATCAAACCCACTAGACACGATGAATAAGATTACTTGCATTAGTTGTTATTTTGTTATTGTTTATACACATTTTACCAGTTAGATTTTTCCCAAACTATAATTCCTGACTACATGTATGAAATCAAGTAAAACATTTTGAAATTTGGTGTCATTTCATTGTATCTAAACTTGGCTTTCGAAGGAAAGATTGCTATCAAATAGCACACCTAGGTTCCTAACCGATGACAAAGAATTGACAGAGCAACTATCAAGTGTTAGACAGTATTCTAGGTTATTACATGTGGAGGTTTTTATCCGATAATTAACACCTCTGTTTTTTCAGAATTTAGCAGTAGGAATATACTAGTCATCCAGTTTTTTATATCAACTATGCATTCTGTTAGTTTTGCAAATTGGTCAGCATAACAGTGAAAGCTAACACCATGATTTAAAAATCATGATACAACCACGATCAGATGATAAGAGCAGGTCATTTGTAACTCTGATGAGAGCAGTTTCAGTACTATGATATGATCTAAATCCTGACTGGAAATCCTCACAGATACCATAGTTTAGAAAAGGGAGATTCGAGACTGGTCTATAATGAACTAATTTTTTAGGGTCAAGTTATGGCTTTTTGATGAGAGGCTTAATAACAGCCACTTTGAAGATTTTTTGGGACATATCCTAATGACAATGACAAATGAATAATAGTCAGAAGAGGATCTATGACTTCTGGCAGTACCAGATGGTATAGGGTCTAACATACATGGTGGTTGAGGTGACCTTGGAATAAGAAAGAAACAGACTAATATTAGCGTAAATGCCATTCTTCTGACGATGCACTGAGTACATCGGGTGTTATGGGAAGTGTTCCCAGTTCCGGTTGACCTAATTAATGCAGCCTAACAATCCTTTAACGGATTTGAATTATAGGAATATGTTGATGTGTTATGTGTAAGCAAGGTTAAAGAAATGGGTCTTTAATCTATATTTAAACATTTAAACAGCGTCCCGAACAGTGTTGGGTAGATTGTTCCAGAGTTTGGGTGCTAGATAAGAAAATGATCTGCCGCCCACGGTTTTTGATATTCTAGGTATTATCAAATTGCCAGAGTTTTGAGAACGCAGTGGACGTGAGGGGCTATAATATGATAAGAGCTCTCATTACTGCTGTGCTGTTGGAAAATGGCAGTGCCTAAAGTACAGTGGCTAAAATTTAGCCTTTAATTTAGCCACTGTATTACAGCTGTGTCTTCTTTGTGTTGATGATCCAAGGCTCTACTAGCTATCTGAATTCCCACCAATCTTTTAGATAAATCAGTTGACCAACTCCCTCCAGTTTGCTAATCTCAAATTGTTGAACAGTGTGTGGGAAGTGCTCCCATACTGCCAAATTAACAGTCCTTGACTGGTGCTCTGAGTGAGGTCGGAATTGGTCAACTGATATACTCATAACCGGAACCTTGAGTGACCCAAAAATCACAATGTCTTTCAGTCCCCTTTTTTTTTAACTTAACTAAATATATGATGTGAAAAAAGATTTTAACTTTACATTGCCAAAACTAACAATCTAAGCACCCCCTTATATTGTTTTATTGTAAAGTATTAAGTAAACTTATAAAAGGTATCCCTGAACTGAAATGTTAAAAAAACCATCATACATTCTTCCTGAGCCTAAGCAAACACTTTTTTCTCTTAAAGGGGTCATCGGATGCAAAGTTCACTTTTTGTTGTTTGAACATTAATGTGCGTTGGCTCCAAAAAATTATAATCCTACCCTTTAACTCCATACCAAAATCCCAGATAGCCAGACAATGAAAACATAAATCTAAATAAATAAACATAAAAATTATTTGTGTTTGGGACGCTGTGAGCACGGAGACTGTAGTGTACACTGTAAATTTGAAAACGTTTAGCTTAAATGTTTAATATGAATAAACAGCGCTCATAAATGGCTGCTGAGATAGTATTCTCAAGTGAAATGAGTTGGGGCTTGGACCCGGAAACAGCGTTCGTTGGTGTGTTCGTTGGATGCATTACATCACCACTTAACAAGCCCATATGTTTGGTTGTCTAGAGGCTCCAGAGGTTCCTGTTGCTTCAGGACGTTGAACTCAGTTCTCCATACATACCTGAGATCAACCTCGAGAGGCTGGCTCTCTTTGTATATCATTTGGCAGCCTGTAAACTTCTGTCAAATGTGTCTCAGTGGGTCCTGTACATAGTAGAAGGAGTACAAAATCCAATTTGTTTCTCACCCGCCTTGATTCAGCGGGGTGTTGATTACTACAGTGGGCCCCGAGCATGCTTGAATAATGGAATAAGTGCAATCTCTCTTGGAGAAGGAGGCCATAGAGCAGGGGTGCTCAACCCTGGTCCTGGAGATCAACTTTCCTGCAGAGTTAAGCTACAACCCTGACCAAACACACCTGAACCAGCTAATTAGGATCTGAAGCAGCACTTGATAATTACAGACAGGTGTGTTTGATTAGCGTTGGAACTAAACTCTGCAGGAAGGTCGATCTCCAGGAACAGGGTTGGGCACCCCTGCCATAGAGCATATTCTTCCATTTGGCCTAGCACTATCCCAGACTTTAGGGTCTTATAGCAGCTGCATCTAACTTTGGCCTGCAGATATCCTCTTGAGGCAGGGGCTGAGGCCTGAAAGAACCATCCCAAATGATAATTCCATCCCAAGGTCATGAAGTTCCATCCCAAGGCCATGAAGTTAATTTGGAAGAAGGTCAGTCAGGAAAAAGCAGATCTGTTCGCAGTACAAGAGAGATGACCCACTGTCCACTCTGGTTCTCCCTCACTCATTTAAATCTTCTTAGCCTGGATACCATGGTGCAGATGTGGCCAAGCCTGGGTCTGTACACTCTCCCCCCGATTGCACAAGAGTTCTAAAGAGATTTTGCCAGGACAGGAGTTCTAGAGAGATTTTGCCAGGAAAGAATCAGTCTACTCTTTGTAGCCCTGTTCCGGAGCTAGACCTAAAAATGTTGGATGTAAGCCCTAAACTGGGCTTTGCTTTGTCCAACCTTATTAAAAATTTTCACACCTGTTGCACCAACTAAAACTGCAACCAGGCACAAATGTGCCCAGCATAAACAGTGCACGTCCACGCTGACACATTCTACCGCAGGATAGCTGAGACACCATTTACACTGCAATAGTACAATTATTAATAATAAAGGATTAAATTGTACAAGTGAATAACAAGCGAAGCCACCGCACCATGATTTCCCTGCACATTCTTATTACAGATTTTTTCAAACATACATAAAAAATTAAGATGGCAGGATAAGTAAAATATAATGAATGTAATATAACCAATCTCTAGAGTTATTTTTTCTAGCTGACTATCGAGTTTATGTACAATGAATGTCTTTCCTGAGGTAAACGTGACGTTACATGACATTCACAAGTTTTACTGACGTCTTTCTGCATTGAAAGAATCACAATGTCATAATACATTTTAGTAAGTTGTTTTGTTTCACCTTTCTGATGTTCACTCATGGTTATTTTTTTTGTTATATCTAAGGGCAAAGAGGAAAAGATGATCGGTTCACATACCGCTTGAACTGAGGCATGACAGCGAGTGCAAATACCACATTTATAGTTTGTATTTCGCTATAAAATTAACATTTAAAAGCTCATACTTTGTTTCTTATTAAAGGGGTCAATGGATGCCCATTTTCCACAAGTTGATGTTCTTTAGGGTCTTAAAGGAAAGTCTATAATATACTTTGGTTAAAAATTCTCAATGTTAGTGTAAAACAACACCCTTTTTACCTTGCCAAAATCAGCTCTGCAAAAATCATCCCATTCTGGTCGAGGTTGCTTTAAATGCAAATGAGCTCTGCTCGCCCTGCCCCTCTCTTCTCTCTGTGGAGTGACAAGCCTGTTTACTTTAGCTTCATTTAGCCGCGTTTAGCCGCTAAACTTGCTAACTATCACATTATTAGGAAAGGAGATCGCAAAGATTCATTAAAAAAAACCCCTTATACTCACTTCGCTGTAAGTGAAGCACGAATGATTCACGCGAACATAGACGGATATATGTAGATCGGGAGGCGCATTCCCTTTACAAACAAACGTAATCCACTGCATCTTCAGCAGCTCAGAGGTCGGGAGTAAATGACGACCACTACGTTCATTATTACATCCAGCAACATAACACCTCAATCGCTCAATTCTTGTCTAATTTACATCCCTGCTCCGGCATCAAAACATGGAGGTTGGACTGTGACAACTGATCTGAGGTAAGACGCTCATGTCAATCAACTATCGTGGGAGCGGCCTCTGTCGGTGTGAGGCCACAACGACAGGCATTTGAGAATGGCTCAATTTGAGAAAGGGAATATTATTTTTACAGATTAATTAAAAACCAGTGCATGGATTTTTATCATTATAGGGTAGATTTGTACATACACTGCCAACACACATTAATGTTCAAACAACATGCAAAAGGGAACTTAGCATCCGATGACCCCTTTAAGACTAACAAAGCACAAAACTTGGAGGGTCAGGTAATTATGTTAAATTTATGTTAGATTTGTTCAGCTAATAATTAATAGTTTTTACAACAGAAACATTGTGGAATGTCAGTATTTTGTATTTTTCAGTTTTATGCCCTGAACAATCTTTAAAAAAACTTTTAAAAAATCTTAAAAAAAATAAATAATATTTTCAATCTTCTTGTCTCAAATAAAAGGAGACTACAGAAATTCTGCAATATTTAAATCTGTTACACCACACAAACAGGTTTCTTTTTTTTTCAGGTGAGGGTGCGAGAGGGATCCTGTGCTCAAAATGGGGTGAGTAATGGCAGTACTCCTTTATTAGTGATGACTGATGAAGAGCAAAGGAAATCATATGCAGAAGTCCAAAACCTGCGGGACATGTTGACTCACCGAGATAATGAGATCAGTATCCTTTATCAAATTATGAATAATTAAAAATATTATTCAAATTAATGCCAATTAGTTGGTTCAAATAAAAATAACAACCACTTGAACTTTTTTTTCTCATTGTAATAATACTTAAGCAGAATTGTGATTGAGTTGTTTAAGTTTAAAATTGTAATAATTTTAACCACTGTTCTCAACAATAATGAAAATATTTGAAGTAAATTGACCTATCCAAGTGCGCACACACTGTGAACACACACCCAGAGTAGTGGGCAGCCATATTGCTGCGGCACCTGGGGAGCAGTTGGGGGTTTGGTGCCTTGCTCAAGGATCTCACCTCAGTCGTGGTATTGAGGGTGGAAGAGAGTGTTGGTTCCCTATCTGTCGTACACGATTCGAGTTGTGTCGAGTGTACGACACTAGGGGTCACCCTTGGGAGCCCAAACACCTCTGACAGTTTTGAGAAAAGGCCAATGAAATTGGGTGTGCAGATTTTGCATAGCTGGCCACACCCCGGACATCCGGGTATAAGTAGGGCAGCACGTGCTCTGCTCACTCGTTCTGTTTTTCGGAGCCGAATGTAGCGTCTCTGTGTGAGAAGCGGCATCATTCACCTATTCGTCGTTGGATCTATGGCACAGGCAGTGGTCTCTCCCTTCTGTAACACAGCTAAGTGTTGTGAGAGTTGCCCTGGGTCCTTCGACGGCGATCTACAAGAGAAGATTCTCCTCTAACAGAGCAAATTTTCTCTAAAAGAGCTACACGGCACGGATTGTGTGTTACATCATGCCTTTCTATCCGTGTCCTTCTGGTTGCGGATTCTACCTTCCCCGTAACGATCAGCACGATCGCTGTGTTCAGTGTTTGGGGCCTGAACATGCTGATGCAGCGTTCGCTGAGGGAGGTTGTCAGGCTTGCGAAGACATGCCCTTGAGCACACTCCGCTCGAGAGCTGTGTTCTTTACGAAGAAGCCGCGGCTCACCTCAACTGCTTCCCGCTCCGGTCCTTCTGCTTCCGGGTATGAGGCCGCAGCGATGTGCGTTGACAAGGAGCGGGAGGAAATGAGCAATGTTTTGCCGGGTACGTCCCTGCAGGCTGCTCGTCCTGCGTGCTCACCGATCGAGCTTCCGGACGATTTTGACAGCTCGTCTCAGTACGGGCTGGATCTTTTGTTCAAGGCTCGTGCTGAGGAACAGGCAGTTTCTGCAGCATCGGAGAGTGAGCGTGAGCCGTCAGAAGCTGATGCCTCTTATGAACTCACCGCTCCGGCGACCGAGTCTCAGTTGGTTGCGGATGCTGAAATGGCCGCCGCACTTCAACGGGCAGCCAGGGAGATTGGGTTGTAACTGTCGGGTGTAACTCCTTTGAGACCCCTAGCGGAGAATTTTGTAGATTGGCTGAACCTCCCCAATCCTTCCCGCTGGCTCCTCAGGATCATTCGACTCGGCTATGCGATTCACTTCACGAGTCATCCGCCCAAGTACCGCGGTGTTCTCTCTACCTCAGTTCGGGGCAAGAAGGCTGTGGTTCTTCTTGCGGAAATCGCAGTCCTTCTGGCGAAGGATGCGATAGAGACTGTCCCCTCAGCCGAAATGAAGAAAGGGTTTTATAACCCCTACTTCATTTTACCCAAGAAGGGTGGTGGGCTCAGGCCAATCTTAGATCTGAGAGTTTTGAATCGGGTCCTGCTCAAGCTCCCCTTCAAAATGTTAACCCTCAAGCACATTCTCACATGTGTCAGGGCTCAAGATTGGTTTGTGGCAATAGACCTGAAGACGCGTACTTCATGTCTCGATCCTTCCAAGACACAGGACGTTCCTATGGTTTGCCTTCGAAGGACGGGCTTATCAGTACAAAGTTCTTCCCTTCTGCCTCTCCCTGTCGCCCCGCGTCTTTATGAAGGTAGCGGAGGCTGCCCTTGCCCCCCTCAGGGAAGTGGGTATTCGCATTCTCAATTATCTCGACAACTGGCTAATTCTTGCTCACTCGCGGGACTTGGTTTGCACTCACAGGGACGTGGTTCTCAACCACCTGGCTCGGTTGGGACTTCGGGTCAACTGGGAAAAGAGTAAACTCTCCCCGGCACAAAGTATCTCTTTTCTCGGCGTGGAACTGGACTCGGTCAGTATGTCTACACGACTCCGAGAGCGCGCAGAGTCAGTGCTGAGGTGTGTGGGAACACTCAGTCATGCCGCTGGGTCTGATGCACATGAGACCGCTACAACACTGGCTTCATACCCGAGTCCCAAGATGGGCATGGCACTGAGCACGTACCGTGTGAACATCACACCATTGTGTCACAAGACATTTTGTTCCTGCAGTCAGGGGTGCCCTTGGAACAAGTGTCCAGACGCATCGTCACTACAGATGCTTACAAGACAGAATGGGGTGCCGTGTGCAACGGGCATGCAGCTTCCGGGGTCTGGACAGGCCCCCGACTGCTTTGGCACATCAACTGCCTGGAGTTGTTGACAGTGCTTTTGGCCCTGAGGAGGTTCCGACCTTTGATTCAGGGCAAGCATGTGTTGGTCCTTTCAGACAACACAGCGACTGTGGCTTACATCAACCACCAGGGCGGTGTACGCTCCCTTCGCATGTCACAGCTAGCCCACCATCTCCTACTTTGGAGCCAGCACAGACTCAGGTCTCTGCGTGCCACTCACATTCCTCGCGAATCCAATCGTGTGGCCGATTCTCTGTCACGACAGGTTTCGGTCGGAGGTGAGTGGAGGCTCCACCCCAAGTCGGTCCAGCTGATTTGGAGTCCGTTCGGCCAGGCACAGGTAGATTTATTTGCCTCACCGGAATCCACCCACTGCCAGTTGTGGTACGGTCTAACCGAGGCCCTCCTCGGTATAGATGCACTGGCGCACAGCTGGCCGAGGGACCGGCTCAAGTATGCATTTCCCCCAGTGAGCCTCATTGCACAAACCCTGTCCAAAGTCAGAGAGGACAAGGAACAGATTCTCCTGGTGGCCCCATTCTGGCCCAACAGAACCTGGTTTTCGGACCTGGTGCTCCTAGCATCAGCCCCTCCCTGGCGCGTTCCTTTGAGGAAGGACCTCCTCCCTCAGGGGAAGGGCACAATCTGGCATCCGTGCCCAGATCTTTGGAACCTCCACCTACGGTTCCTGGACGCGACCA
Organism: Labeo calbasu; assembly: GCA_019740295.1. Taxonomy (NCBI): domain Eukaryota; kingdom Metazoa; phylum Chordata; class Actinopteri; order Cypriniformes; family Cyprinidae; genus Labeo; species Labeo calbasu. The sequence continues at coordinate 5,344 of JAHKKF010509933.1, read as the reverse complement.
GGAGGACTTCAGAGACCTTTCACCCTCAGTGGTAAACACCCTCTTACAGGCTTAAGCCCCCTCCACTAGGGGGCTATATGACCTAAAATGGCGCATTTTTGTGAACTGGTGTTGTTCCCGAGGGAAGGACCCACGGAGATGTGGTATCGAATCTGTGCTATCCTTCCTCCAAGGAGGCCTGGATAGCCACCTATCTGCCTCGACACTCAAGGTCCATGTGGCGGCTATATCAGCCAATCATGACTTGGTGGATGGCAGATCGGTGGGGAAGCACGATTTGGTTATCAGATTTTTTAGAGGCACCCTGAGGCTAAACCCTCCTCGACCTTATCCCCTCTTGGGATCTCGCTGTGATCCTTCAGGCCTTACAGCAAGATCCATCTGAGCCCCTTCAGTCAGTCGAACTTAACGCCCTCTCCTTAAAGACGGCTCTCCTGACTGCGCTCACTTCTGTCAAAAGAGTGGGAGACCTTCAAGCCCTCTCCGTCAAGAGTTTGTGCCTGGAATTTGGGCCAGCGGACTCTCACGTTGTCTTGAGACCCCGGCCTGGATACGTGCCCTGGGTTCCCACCACTCCCTTCAGAGACCAGGTGGTGACCCTGCAAGCCATTTCTTCCCAGGAAGATAACCCCAACCTGACCTTATTGTGCCCAGTCCGTGCCCTGCGCATTTACCTGGAACGTACTCAGCCCTTCAGATGTTCTGAACAGTTCTTTGTCTGTTACGAAGGACAGCAGAAGGGGAAAGCTGTCTCCAAGCAAAGGATCTCCCACTGGTTTGTGGATGCGATCCGTACGGCCTACCAGGCCAGAGGCTTACCCTGCCCGCTGGGAGTGAGACGCTTCGACTCCTCAGAACAGAACGAGTGAGCAGAGCACGCGCTGCCCTACTTATACCCGGATGTCCGGGGCGTGGCCAGCTATGCAAAATCTGCACACCCAATTTCATTGGCCTTTTCTCAAAACTGTCAGAGGTGTTTGGGCTCCCAAGGGCGACCCCTAGTGTCGTACACTCGACACAACGTCTCCGTTCTCTCCATCAGGGAACGAGGGTTACCATACCAAATGATTTTTTTTTTTTTTTACTTATTTGTACAGGAATTTTGCTCTTCTCTCCTTCTGATTGACAAACTTTTCATTGACTTTCTTACTTTCTTATTGAAGTCAGGAATGTCTCTGACAAGTTTCTTCTCAATGGAAAGCATTGCCAGAGCAATCCTGGGTCATTGTATTTCTTAGGAAAGTTTTGATCCTTTTCAAAGTAGAAAAGCACCTCTCTGACTCTGCCGTTGTCATAGGCGTTGTGATTATGATCTTGAGAAGACTGACAGTCTCTGTGAAAGTACTTTGAAGATTGTTCTCAATGAAAAACTGGTACAGTGGCACCGCACCACTGCCAGCCCTAAACTCAGGGTTCTCACAGATGAGGGACAGTTCTGTTTTGAGCTTGACCTTGTTCAGCATGGGGTATGCCTCCGTCAAACTTCAAACTTCAAACTGTGTTGTGGAAACAACTCTCCATGCAGCAATGTTGCACTGATGAGGTGCTGGGTGAAGGAAAATCGCTCCTTGGTATGAATCAGGATGGTATCACATACCTATAAAACATTTTTATCAAAGTGATTCTGAGTGAACATAACATGTACATTATATTATTACTAATGCTTAAACTCCAGTATTCCTCATTGTACTTTACAGTGTTTACTTCTCCTAATCTTGAACTTGCTATTGGTTTCCTAAACAAAACAAGGTCTACAGTAGCATTTCAATAAATAAACCACCTATTTTCTGCTACATGTAAGGGTATTATGTACTTAATTATTTTCCCATTTGTGTGGATGACAGAAACATCATCATGCTACTTGTGACTGATCAGCACTTCTTTGGCACTGTACGTGAAGACTTGGCCCAGCCGCCACAGTCTGTTTTATAACTGTGATCAATACGTTTTAAATACTGAGGACAGCTACATAGTTTCTTAGAGTAGTTTTAAAAGTTAGTGATATAATTATTTTCTTCTAGACAGTTCCTATCTTTTTTAGTTCTTTAAATTAAAAAGTTGACTGTTAAGTTTACTGTTTGGCTGACTGCTTGTTGGTCAGATTAGTGCTTAATATCTTAATACAGTGGCTAGATTTATGCTACTGTATTGGTCTGATGTAAGTTCCTTTAATTTGTCACTAAAATGTAATATCCACTTACACACAGAAGCAAGATAATGGCATGTGTTGTGAATTTCTATATTCTGAATGACAAATACTAGATTCACAAAATAATACATTTACAAAGGGTCACTGCAAGAATGCTTATTATAAACAAAAAAATAATCTACATTTTAAGGAATAATCGAAGAGATCCAATGCAAAAGCCTCTAAAAGCTATCTTGGTCAAAAATGAGATAACGATACTGAGTGAATGCTCTCTACACATAGTACTGTATATGTTCATCAAGTACTTTCAGTTCAAATGCACTAAATCCCAACCTCAGAAGTACCAGTACTTACATAGAAACCTACAAAGATATGCTAATTTACATAGAAATGCAAATTTTAAAGAAAAGGTCTGACATACTTAAAGGCTTTTGCATCTGAACTCTTCAGTTATTTATAATAAAACGTCCATACTAAACAACCTCATACGTTATGGATCTTGATTTTTTTATTTTTATACTTTTTTTTTTTATTTGACATTTTTCAGTTTTAGTGTGCACAAACATATAAACAAAAATATTTATAACATAAAATAGTCACCTTCACCACAAGAAGGAAATAGGAAAGAAAAAAATAGTAAAAATTACACTGATTAAAAAAAAACAATTAACATCAATAGTTACATGAGGTCTTACAAGAAAAAAAAAAGAAAAAAAAAAAAAAACACACTTATTACAGGTGGATGTTAAGGTGCAATTTAGAGGTCTAGCCATTGCTTGTTTGAAGTAAATAGCAGGCCCATTTCCTCCAATACTTTTCCCCTTTGTCTTTCTGTAATCGGAGAAAAAAGGTAATTTTTTCCATAAAACATATTTGACTGACAATACTTAGAAGAAGATCCATAGCAGGGGGGGTTCTCTTGAGCCAACATTTAGTGACTGCTTTCTTACATGCAACTAAAAAAATCTTCAGGAGATAATTATCACTCTTATTCAAGCCCTCCGGAATAACCCTAGGAGCATAGTGGGAAATGACACATCTATGTTAAAACCTAATACTCTCGACATTAATTGTCCCACCATTCCCCAAAAAGACTGAATATGTGGGCATAACCAAAAGATATAGGCAGAGTCAGCTTGTACAGAACCACACTCCTTCCAGCAAGAATGCTTCTCCCAGAGAACTTAAATTTTTCCATAGGCGTTATAAAAAATCTAATCAGACATTTCCAACCAAAATCTCTCCAGTTCAGTGAATGAGTAGTAGAACACTGAGTTTTCCAAGCATGAAGCCAAACATCCTCTGGTATTTCCACTCCCATGTCTATCTCCCAACGCAGTCTAACATAATCTGTTGAATTTGTATTCATTAAAGAGACAGCACTATACAATTTGCCTATAACCCCTTTGATATTTTTACCCTTATATGCATCTATAATAGTCTGGATCAATGTAGAAAAATCACCTTTAATGGAGCTTCCGATCTCTGTTCGGAAAAAATGTCATACCTGTAGGTACCGATAAAAGTCTTGCCTATTGAGATCAAAGTTCTGACATAAATTCTGAAAATGATCCAGATCTCCGTTTGATATAATATTGCAAAGGGCAGTAACACCATGAGAGGTCCAAATCTTATATCTGTAGTCATGCAGAGCTGGAGTAAAGTGTGGGTCATAGGCCGGCCAATCCAATACCTTTACCTCCCTTTGAAGCTTAAAACGTTTAACCACCTCCATCCACAAGTCAAGTCAAGTCAAGTCAAGTAATTAACAATACAGAATTGTGACAAAGCGGCTGTACAGTAATAAATAGGAAATAGTATATCAACAATGCAAAAGGGCAACAATAAACACTCAGTTTTCAGGTAAAGGCAGTTAATCAAATACAATAAAATAAAATACAATATCGTGTGAAGAGAAAGCGGCAAGGAACCAAAACTCCATCGGTGACAAATGATGACGAGGTCTTCACTAGGGATCCGTCTCTGGGGCTCATCTGGTCGATGTGGTCTCCGCTGACATTCAGGGCTGTAGAGGTCATCTCTAGGTGCTGATCCAGCGTCTGTGCTGGGTACGGACTGGATCCGGGGGACTGCAGTGACTATCTGATCTGGATACGGACTGGATCTGGTGGTTAAGGTGACCCCAGAATAAGAAAGAAACAGACAAATATTAGCGTAGATGCCATTCTTCTGACGATGCACTGAGTGCATCGGGTGTTATGGGAAGTGTTCACGGTTCCGGTTGACCTAATTAATGCAGCCTAACAATCCTTTAACGGATTTGAATTATAGGAATATGTTGATGTGTTATGTGTAAGCAAGGTTAAAGAGATGGGTCTTTAATCTAGATTTAAACTAGATTAGTCACAGTCTGACAGAGTGGCCCACACACTGATTCTGTACCTGGAGTATATCATTTACCCGCCCTAAGCATCCTAGAACTGATTGTATGGGAGTGTCCTTCCATTTTGCTGTATAGTTAGGACAGCACCACAAAACTAGTGGTCTTAACTGTGCTGCCAGCTGGTAATCCCTCAAGCACGGTAATGCCAAGCCACCCACCTCCCTTGGTAATTGCAGGGCTGTGTATCTTACTCTGGGTCTCCCCTTGTTCCATATAAATCTAGGGATATGTTTGTCCCATTCTCTAAACTGTTTATGAGGGATCCCGACTGGCAGCGCAGTAAGTAGATATAATAATTTAGGTAATATGTTCATCTTGATAGATCTTACCCTGCTGCCCATATCTGTCCAAATCTCTATAAATTTTCTGGTTTAATATGTTATAATTTAGAGAATACAAAGTGGACAAATCTTTTGGTAAATGTATGCCCAGGTACTAAATGTGTGGTAAATTCCAATTAAAATTATACTTATTTATTAATTCTTGTGTGGGAACAAAATTAAATGTTAAAAAAGCCTGAGTCTTATGAATGTTGAGTGTATAACCAGAATAGCTCCCATATAACTTTAAGATGTCCATCAACAAAGGCACTCTTAAGCCTGGGTTTTGTAGTGTCACCAGTACATCATCTGCATACAAACAGATTTTGTATTCTACTCCTATAACTGTCCCCTCTAAACCACCATCCTGTCTTATTGTAACGAAGTGAACGAGACGAGAGGCGAGCGGATCCATATGCAAGCTTTTATTTAAAACGCGAGACAAAGACATGGTCGTACAGGCTGGGTCGA
>JAHKKF010509931.1:0-26762 GCA_019740295.1 Labeo calbasu | reverse complement strand
ATGTTATTACAATATAAAATAATGGTTTTTATTTTAATCTACTTTAAAATATAATTTATTTCTGTGATGCAAAGCAGAATTTTCATCAGCTGTTACTCTAGTCTTAAGTGTCACGTGATCCTTCAGAAATCATTCTAATATGCTGATTTTTTATTAGAATTATCAATGTTGGAAACAGTTGTGCTGACAAATATTTTTTGGAACCTGTGATTTTTTTTTTTTTCTTTCAGGATTTTTTGATGAATAACAAGTTATAAATCTTTTCTAACAACGTAAATCTGTGCTATCACTTTTTATTAATTTAACACATCCTTGGTGAATAAAAGTATTAATTTCTTTCAAAAAAAGAATAAAAATGTACTGACCCCAAACTTTTGATCAGTAGTGTATACATATATATATATATATATATATAGATAGATAGATAGATAGACAGATAGATAGATATAGATATAGATATAGATATGAATACACCATTAAAACAGAAAAAGTCCTGGTTTTTTTTTTTACTGTTGGCAGACTGTAAATTAACAGAAAATTTCTGTTTTTTAATTACGGTACAAAGTCCAGGTAATGAGCTGCTAGTACTTTTTTCATTTTTTTACAGAATTTTTTTTTACAGTGTGATACTCCCAGCCATGCTCGTGCAACTTACGCCTTTTTTTTTTTTTTTACTTTGCCTCTTAATTGCTGATTGTTGATGTTGTTATTATTATTTTAAAATATTTTTAAAAGAATGTATTACTATGGTTACAGCAATGTACAGTAGTATTCTATATTGATTCAATTGTTTAATATTTGCATTAAAAGAATTAATTGTTTTTTTGTTGTTGTTTTTCAGCCATCTCATTTAAATTGAAGAATTAGTGAAGGGCATAGAAATGGACTTTTTGATTGTGGCTGAGGAGGAGCAATGGGAAATGCTTCCAAAAGAAACCATTGACGTTGCCATCATTTTGGAAGAGCGTATTGACCTCACTGATATCTGTGATGTCCTGAAAGCATTTGTGCTTTGGATGGGTCTTCTTTATATCGTTAACATTGATTACCCAAAACACATGAAGCACACTTTCAATGTTCTCCAAAAACTTTTCATGAACATTGGTAGGAGCAGCTGTTCTTAGTGTGTTTACGGGCTACGCGACATGCTACTTCGCAATAAATTTAGAATCCCTCATCTGTTCTTTTGATTAAATGTGAATTAGTGAAAGGAATGTAAATATTTACTGCAGTTGTTACACAAAAATGAAATGCCAATGTTCATCTATGTTTTTTAAAGTTAGGGTGTATTAATACTAAACACAGTAATACTAAGTAGAAGGCTGTCTATTTTGAATTCAAATAAAATAGCCTTCTGCATGTTCTTCAGAGTCCATGAGGCTATGTTCTGCAGTACTGTTAGAAAATAGAAACTTGAGTTGTGTGGGCAAATTACATAGTTCATCCAGCTGAATGAACTTAACATTACAAGTAAGATGAACTATTCTTGAAAAAGTAACCTGGCTGCCTTAAAAACATAAGTTGATTTAACAATATGCTTAGTTTAGCCAATTTTTATTCAGTTTATACAACTTATAATTATAAATTTAAACTTGGTAGTGTGGGCAAATTGCATAGTTAAACCAGTTAAATGAACTTAACATTACAAGTAAGATTAACTATTCTTGAAAAAGTAACCTGGCTGCCTTAAAAATATAAGTTGATTTAACAAGATTCTTAGTTTAGACAATTTTTAATCAATTTGCACTTATAATTATAATTTAAATATTATAATAACTTATAATTATAAGTTTATTCAACAAAATGGTTAGTTTAAACAAATAAACGTTCGTTGGTCTCACTAATTTTATGTTGTTTCAACTTGCAGTTAGCACAACTTTCTCATCTTGCTGTGCTAACTAAAAACTTAAAAGTTGACTTTTTTCAGCTTCACCTTTGTTACCCCAACTATTAATACTAGATTTAAGAAACTCCAACATATGTATAAACAACATACGTTTTTTAGTTTATTTAACACAACATTTTAAGGCAGCCAGGTTACAAATTATTTTAAGTTGAATCAACTTATTTGTTTTTACAGTGTACTAGCATTATTTGTTTTGGGCTTGCCTAAAGGAGAACACAATTTATTTTTATTTTTTTTTAATAATTTGCCAGGACAACTAAAGCTTTTCCAGGACATTTTCCATTTTCTCTCATTTTTCATGTGTTTTCCAGAGCTGGAAAATTAGTCATCAATTTTCCAGGTTTTCCAGGATGCGTGGGAACCCTGAATTTAGGATAGTTTGTGGCTTAATCTTAGTGCCTTAGGAGTAGGGCTGTGCAAATAATCGCATGCGATTATGATGCGCATCTCTTCAGTAATGCCGGTTCCGTGATTAGTCGTAAATTTCCATCACGTGCAGTCAGACGCATTCATTCGCAGGCGATAATGAACGCGATATTGCGCGGCTTGTCAGTGAATTTCGGCTCTTTGTAGTGAGTGCCGCTCCATAATGAATGCGTCTGACTGCACGTGATGGAAATTTACGACTAATCACGGAACCGGCATTACTGAAGAGATGCGCATCATAATCGCATGCGATTATTTGCACAGCCCTACTTAGGAGTCCTCTTCCCTGTTCCTAATGTTTCACAGACTTAGGAGCTAGTTTTTGTGCGCTTTGTGAAATACTCTTAGAACAAAAATGTAAAAGTCTTAAATTTAGGACTGACACGCCCATTATTTTTATGATTTTCTCCTAAATCGGCAAGTTATGAGTTTTCTTTAGCCTTAAGATGTTTTGTGAATACAGACCCAGCTTTGTTAATAGGTTTTAAGGGAAAACTTCTAGCTAAAAACTTTTACTGCTATTTAGGAGAAATCTTAGTGGTAAGATAAAATACTTTGTGAAGACGGGCCAGGGCAGTTATATCATCCTGAATTTTTTTACTTAAACATGAAATAAAGAATTTTTGACCCTAAAAAATGAACTAATAAAAAATAGAAATGAAAAACATGTCATTACTAAAGAATTGTTTTCTAATCATTTAATGTATTTTTAATGAGATACAAAAAACAATACAAAAACTTTACAAAAAAATGAGTGTCACATCATTGATCCTTCATACAATTTTTCTTTCATCTTTTTATCTAATGAGTAAATGAACAGGGGCTGTATGTATAAAGCCGCTCAGAGTAAAATTTTAGTCTCAAGAGTGTCAAAATTCCAAGAATGATGTAATTTTACTCTTATCATTCCTAGATGATTCATAAAGGTTCCGAAGTCTTTAGACTAGGTCTCAGCTCATAAATTATTTAAGAGAGCTGGAGAGGTCTCCTAACCTAGTTAGGAGTAACAAGACGTCAGCAAAGAGGAGGAGACACACACTTTCCAATGAACATATGACGTATTGGAGTTCCTTATCAGTTGGTCATGTCGGTAACCAACGAATGGGATCTCGCTTAGAGAGACATCTACTTCGAGTGCAAACTAAAGGAGCCAATGCATATTGGCATGCAATGACTGCATCCAGCTGAAACTGTTCGAATGCGAGTATAATTAGGCAGCAGGTGCAGCGCATAGTCAGGTTTTCACTTCAGAGCCGACCAGTTCAAGTTCTACAAGCAAGATGAAAAAAACGAACCCTCTACTTACAGCCCCTAAGTCGGCGGCACAGCGCTTCAGAGGCGGTGGTCTCCTTTTGTCAAGTGGGAACGCACACACAACGCACACAAGATGTTTTTTAACGTTCTATACAATAGAAAACTATGCGATATAAAGGTAATAGTGTTTACACTTACGCTTAACAATAATAATATAGTTTCCCAGACATAAAATGTTTTTTGTATTGTACAATACAAAGCATGCTTATGTTTATGACTTAAAGATCATTTTATTTAGTTATTTATTTATTTATTGTAAAACAGTAGGATGCAATATGAGTGTTTACACTGAGTGTATGTTTAGACCATGTTTATTAATACAATAATTAGTTTCTCAGTTATAGAATGTCCTTTTTACGTTAGTACAATGTGAGTCTATGACTACAAAATCATACAATATATATATATATATACAATATTTTACAGATGTTTCTGATATTAGCATGCTTACAGATGTTTTTCTTATGTTGTTTGTTTTTTAGTGATCTGATACCTGCACAACAGATGAATCCTGCTGTCTTTCAAACTATTTTCCTCTGAGAGCGCTGTACCAACATCAGATGTTCAACTACACTGAAATTCTAGTGTAAAACTAGTTCCTTGACTACTGATGATGAGTTTTGCAAGCACTTAAATATCAGGTATTATTTACTTTTTTCACTTGTTGAACAGAATTCAGAAAACAGTTTTCAGAAACTACACAAAGTCTGTTCACATCTCTATGGTTAGATCAGGGTGCTCAATAATGTGTATTTGACCTTCATTAGGTATATTTTAATTATACTGTGTTGTAAATAAAATACAAATAATCTAAAACTCCATTCTTTGAATCTCTCATTGTTTATTTCCTGACAGTCACAGTCTCATTGATGGGTCATTAGGGAGGGCTCTTTGTCTCTCAGGTGTGAATTGCTAAATATGCACGGGTCATTGCCTCTCCTTCGCATATTCCCTTTCGATCAGAAAACATGATTTAGAAAATGTACATCAATATATTGTTTTCTCTGAACGAGTGAACAAGATGATTTTCACATCATTTTGTAGAAAAAACTCTAGCCTACCACATCCAGTTCTCAAAAGTCTTGTGAACGAATGTTCTATATGTGTTTCATGGCCTTATTTCAGTGACTTAAAAAATTTTGTTTTTCACTAACCACGCATAAACCACACATGTACGTTCATGCTGGTAACATATTATTGTAGTCCAATTTGTGCTAATTACAATGTAATCAGACTTTAGCCATTTATATGTTTTTAAGATACTGAAAAAAGCACAAATGTCAGGGCATGTCAAAACTTTTTCAGGGCCCCAAAACACCCTCAGACCCGAGAGGGTTAAGCACACTGAGGCAGCTTTCGTGAATCAGTCATGCTCTCATTGCGGGAGTATGACCGTTGTGGAATTGTGCACCAGACTCCATTTCCCGCAAAGGGGCGGGGTGCCAGTTCCTCTGCCCAGATCTAGCGTTCCCCCTGGCAAATGCTGGGAGGGCACCACCTCTGGTGGGGTGATGACCTCCCTGAGGGGTACCACTCATATCCTTCAGGCTCCCCCTGACAATCGGATGTCGATTGCTACATCGGAGGGTGAGCCAGACCTCTCTGGAGAGGATGATCCGGAACCGCCTGGACAGTCAGTGGTGCCAGATACGGATTCAGAGATGATGGCTATGCTTATCCCTCCCAGCTGGACGATTGGTATTAATACAATGCTTCTCTCTAGAGTTATTTTTTCTAGCTGACTATTGAGTTTATGTACAATGAATGTCTTTCCTTAGGTAAATGTGCCTTTAAGTGACAATTGTGCCATTAATGCAGCTTTAGTCATTTTTTTTGTTACTTTCATAACTCTTGCGCAAAGTTTGCTCGTTACTTCCTTGTGTTGCTTGACCGCTCCCACAATTGTTTATAGGCCACAATATCCTGCCCGAAAGACCATAAACGTTACAGTTGGCGTCTGCAATAATTAATTGAAACCAACATGTCCGAGCAAATCATGACTTTTCACTTTACACCTTCCTTTGACTAGGCATAAAATTCAGTCTCAGACGTAGCACTACACAGAGATAAATGCAACGGGTATAAATTCTACGCACAAGCGCAGTACAACCGGGTGTACGTCCAGCTGGTGCAACTGGTCCTAGGAGTTCTCAGAGAACTTCGCATCGCCATGGACCTTGCGCTATGAGCGTCGAAGGAGACCATGCGGTGACCCGCAGGGTTTTACAGCCCTTACTTCATAGTACCCAAAAAAGGTGGTGGGTTACGACCGATCTTGGATCTGCACGTTTTGAACCGAGCCTTTCACAGGCTACCATTTAAGACGCTCATTCAGAAGCACATCTTCAGGTGTGTCCGTCCTCAAGATTGGTTTGCAGTGATCGATCTGAAGGACGCGTACTTTCATGTTTCGATCGTTCTGCGCTACAGACCATTTGTGCGGTTCTGTCGGGCTGTCCCTGTTGCACCGTGTCTTTACAAAAGTTGCGGAGGTGGCCCTTATTCCCGTAAGAGAGCAGGGCATTCGCATCCTCAACTACCTCGACAACTGGCTAATACTGGCTCAGTCTCAGGATCAGTTGTGCGAACACAGGGACTTGGTGCTTGTGCACCTCAGCCGGTTGGGTCTTCGGGTCAACTGGGAAAAGAGCAAACTCTCCCCGATGCAGAGGATCTCTTTTCTCGGTACGGAACTGGACTTGAACTGGCACGCCTGACACAGGAACGAGAATAGGTTGGTGGATGGTGGATGGTAGTCCCACTGAAACAATTTCAGAGGCTCCTGAGGCATATGGCAGCTGCAGCAGTAGGCACACCGCTGGGGCTTCTCCATATGAGACCGCTTCAACGGCTGAGTCCCGAAGAGGGTGTGGCAGCGTGACATTCACCGGGTGGTCAGACCTTATGTTCTTCCGGGCAGGAGTACCTCTAGAACAGGTCTCCAGGCATGCTGTGGTACACACAGATGCCTCCAACACTGGCTGGGGGGCCACGTACGACGGGCAGGCAGTGTCTGGGGTTTGGACAGGCCCTTAGCTACACTGGCACATCAACCACCTAGAGTTGTTAGCAGTACTCCTTACCTTGAACCGTGTCTAAGGGTGTCACCTCTGGACCTTTGGAAGCTACATGTCTGATCCCTGGATGAGACGTGGAGGTTCTAGGTGACCTACCCCAAGGAGTGGTAGACACCATCACTTCGGCCAGAGCCCAGTCCACGGGACACACTTACACCTTTAAGTGGAACCTGTTCGTCGAGTGGTCTTCCTCTCACTGAGAGGACCCCCAGAGATGCCCAACCAGAGTCGTGCTGTCCTCCTTGCAGCAAGGGTTGGAGCGAAGGCTGTCTCCCTCCGCCTTTAAAGTCTATGTGGCTGCTATTGCTGCACACCACGATCCCATAGAGGGGATGTCGGTGGGGAAGCATGACCTGGTCATCAAGTTCCACAGGGTGGGCAAGAAGGCTAAATCCGCCCCGGCCTCCCTCCGTACCCTCTTGGGACCTGGGTAGGGGACCTGCATGTATTTTCGGTCGACGAATCATGCCTACAGTTCGGGCCGGCTGACTCCCAGATAACCCTGAGGCCTCCACCACTCCCTTTAGGGACCAGGTGGTGAGCCTGCAAGCGCTGCCAGATGTAGCAGAGCGTCCGGCGCCAGGCCCTCAGTCAATGAATCCATGAGAACTGGGAGAGGGCTGGGGTCCATATGAGAGACCTAAGTGGATCCCATATGTGTAAAATTCTACGTTATAGCCTCAGAGACCGTGTTTCCCCGGCAGACCGTCTGCCATTCCAAGAGGGTTACAATCACCTACAATCCATATGTTCCTAAAAAATGAGTCATATGTGTAAATGTTTCCGAAACCTCCTACGGGAAGGATGGGGCTTCTGCACGTTCCCAGTGCTCCAGTCTCACTAAAGTGGGTAGTGCTATGCGACTGATATTCTTGTTGCGAGCCGGCTGACTGACTGATAGGGAACGTCTCATTACGTATGTAACCCTCATTCCCTGAAGGAGGGAATGGAGACGTCACCTCCTGTCACCACAAGGGCTGCTGTACTGCCGCTGAGCGCCGGGTCACCGACTCAGCTCCTCAGCGAAAACCTGACTATGCGCTGCACCTGCCTAATTATACTCACGACGAGATCAGCGGCAGCTGGATGAAATCATCGCATGCCAATATGCAATGACTCATTTAGTTTGCACTCGAAGGTACGTAACCGAATATAACGTATGATACATACATAACCGAGACGTTATATGATGATACAGAATCCATAAAACAATACAAACTTGATCAGCAAGCAATTTTTTTTAACTGACTAAGTAAGAAAAACTCTTCAAATCAATGCTCTAACTGCAGAAATAAAAGTAGTCTCTTTTTTTTTCACTGGAAAATTTGAAAAATGCAGCAATGCACCGGTAATGACACAGTAAGCAGGGTCTTAAATATTGTGACACTAACCCACCAACAGTGGCCAAAAGTGATGTGTAGTGAGTTTTAATGACCTCACATTTCACTTAAACCATCAAAATATGAAAGGAAAAAAACACTGATCAGTGTTGCTAACTTCTTTCAATTGAAAGTATCTAAAACAGTCGCTAAATGTAGCTGATGAGGATGAGGTTATAATTCAAATATAAATATAAATATATCAGTGGGACAGTGCTGTAATCTAAATAAGGTTTGTCCAAGACACTGATTTTGTTGCTAGGCTTTTGAATAAAAGCCTCTCTTGTTTTTGTATGCGTTCATAATTTCTTTGTATGACAGCATGGCCAAAAATTTTTTTCTCTTGGCCACTACTACAGTACATGCCAGTTCATTGACTTCATCCAACTGAACGCCAAAACATGCTGCAAAAACAAGCCACTTTTATGAGGATTGTGGGCTTTCCTTGAGTTGATGGAGCTGTTGATGGAACTCATGTCACATCATTGCTCCAACTGTAAACAAGAAGAAACATTCACAAAACATCTTAAGGCTAAAAGTAGCTCATAAATTGTCAATTTAGGAGAAAATCTTTAAATGGGCATGTCAGTCCTACATTTAGGAATCCTACATTTTTGCTCTAAGAGTATTTCACAAAGCATTTTAAGGCTAAAACTAGCTCCTAAATCTGTGAAACGTTAGGAGTAGTGAAGAAGATCAAATCCCAAACTATCCTAAAATGGCAGTTGCCGGCAACCTGGTTCGGAACGTAAACATTTTAAACATTTGACAATAATGGGCTTTTAAAAGGGTATCACCTTAATCGCAGGGCTATTATGACTGTTGTAGAATTTGTCATGGACCATTTTTCTTTGATTATATATCAAAAGTGACCAATTACCAGTAGAGACCAACAGGCACTATTACAGTTACAATTAAAACCAGGACAATTATTATAATCTGTAAAACCATTAAAGATTCTGCGATGGTTTCTTCTATTGTTTTGTTTTGTTTTTCAGCAGGGCTAAAATGGTTGTTGCCAGAAATCTGCCCCCGAACTTAAACTTTTTAGAAACACTCTGCATTTATTTGCACACATTTTCCAACACTACTTTTTTTATTTTGGAGATTATCCCAACTTCAAATTTTCCTTTGATTATATCGTTGTTTTCATTAACACGTTGGTTAAGAATTAACAGCTGTTCTTGCTTCCAGTTTGGTTTTCTTTTACATTTACATGTCTTACCATCAGCCATGATTATTCTATTCTGTTAATAAAAAGGCTGCATATCAGCTAATTGTTTACGAGAAGCACACATGTAAGAGGCTGACAATTAGCTGAACATATACTTGTTTAATTAGTGACACTGAGTTAACATAATATCGCTCTTAACAATATTTCTTTTAACAAATCTCTGACAGAGACCTCTCCACTATCAATCAATGTGTGCATAGTAAACATGCTGACATCATCCACAGCAATGAGGTCAACCCTGCCCTTACTTAGCTTAAGACTTATCTCTATTCCTAAGTAAATTTTGTCTCAGCAGCTTTGTGAATAGGTTTTAAGAGAAACCTCTCAGCTAAAAGCTTTTTCTAAATAGCTTTTGCTGCTATTTGGAACAAACATTAGTCGAAAGATAAAAATTGTTTTGTGAATATGGGCCCAGATGATCAAAATTTCCTCTTGAATTCTTCATTAAATATTGATGTGATTGGTGTAGTTACACTACTGTTTTGCCTTTGTAGGGCAGAATAGTTGTAAGTGAAAGAAAAATATATAAAAGAAAAAAAAAACACTTCCTTTCACTCCATTTTCCCCAGCAAAATAAACTATAAATTCATCTTTTAAAATAAGGGGAAAAAGTCACCAGACATAATAGCAAGTACCTTTGCTTTTAAATCCCTGTGAAGTACTCTCTTGTCATGAATGTGTTTGGTGCCTAGACACATCTGTGCAAACCACTTCAGGATCTACAACAAAGAGATGACAACAGTGTATAAACTGCATAAAATAACCCAAAAACACAATACCTTCTTATTGATTACCCAAATTTACTATCAAGTTTGCGTTAATACGCATTACAAAAATATTGCATATTAACAACTGTGCCATAATTATACCATATTTTTTGTTATATGGTAGCACCAAGTACTTTTTCTTAAATAGTAATGTCAAGGACATGGTTCAGACAACAAATATGTTTTGATTAAATGTTACCAGACACATTATTGTGCTTTGTGCTACACAGCTTTCAAGTACCATGGGGTATAATAATGAAAAATTAGGACAGGACCATAATCTTTGTCATACCATGTCCTCAGCAAATAGAACATTTTTTTGCTGCTGTATCCTTTGAAAAAGATCTCCACCACTGCAGAACTCCATCACAATATACAGATGACCATCATCTGAAAAGAGAGGGTCCATTATTATTATTTTTATTTATTTATTTTTACTTTTGACCTTATGAAATTTTAGTCATTTACAGTGTATAAAACACCCTGACAAACCTTCAAATGTGTCTCTGAACGCCACAATGTTTGGATGCTTCATTCTGGACAAAAGCACAGCTTCTCTTCTGCTGTTTCTTATCCCAGAATCAATCTATGAATCAGCACAGAAACATTTTAATGCATTTTTCCAAGTATGTTTAATAATTTATTTAATTCAGAAATTTCATTACCTTTGGCAGTCGTATTTCCTTCATAACATAATTCTGCTCTTCGTTTATTGGCTGAACCAAAAGAGCTCGACCGAAAGATCCTTTTCCAATGACTTTCACTAATGAATACTGATCCATAATAGCAACTTTAGACACAGAATAAACGCTTAAGGCTTTTCTTTCTTAACGTAACACTACAAAACTAATTATACGTCTGTTATTCACCTGTTCGACCTTTATACAGACACCAGACAACTGACTGGCAACGTATATTTCTGTATTTGCGTAATAGTTTTAACCAGTGCAAAACTAGATTAAGGATGCATTTGCTCGGGACAGGACAGTGGCAAGACCTTATGTCACCATTAGCTTGTTTCAGGTACAGACGCTATAGTATCACTTCCTTATTGTCACGTGACATAGTGATGACGCTTTTGGCCTGTACAACGTGGACCGCACTGACTTCTTTCCTTGTTTTGAATGCGAGAAAGATATAACACTAGGTATATAAATATTAAGTAAGTAATTAATTGGGTATTAATAAAGGTCTCTCAATATTGTGTAACTGGCCATTTCGATTGGTCTAAATAATAATTTTCATATTTTAACTCTGTACCTTTTTTTAATTTTAATGACCATCAAGTTTTTTTCAGTATCATTATTCTTGTTTAAATTATTGGCCATACAGCTGCTGAAATACCGTATGGTCACGTGATACCCGCTTCAGTGCTAGTGAGAAATGGCCAGTTACAGATGTTTGTGATTACTTACAACATTTAAAAAAAAAATGATAATCTTTTACAGAGATAGCTGTTTCACGTTTCTGTTTCTATGTTAATTACCAGTAATTGTTACTGATATAGGTCAACGCATACAATTTAAAGTGTAATTATTTTTCCTTTTGTCCTGATATTTGAATGCGGCTCAGTGGATGATTCTATTTCTGAAGCGCAAAGCGCCCTCTCGAGGTATACAATAGTTCTGCCATGGCTGTGCCCAGTTTAGCCACTAGATGGCAGGAAAAGTATGTAGGAAAGTTTAATGTACGCAGTCCGTGCAGTTTTTAGTGCTCTCATATCCATTAACATGCGTATTATAATGATAGAGAAGTGCTTATGTATGAAAAATAAGTTTTATCTGCATACTTCAAATCAAGTCTTTGCATTCTGGCACTGAATTAACCCTCTAAACAGCGCCCCCACACGCCTAAAACGACATTAAATTAAATGGCTGCAGCTCTTGGTCTAGACTCTGTTGGTCTGTACAATCTCTGCCATCACCGGTGTTTCGGGGGGCGGCTGTTTCTAGCGAAATGTTACGTTACATATTCCCCTCCCAGACAGAGTCGGGCTACTACAGTCACGGTTTCTATCCCATTATTCTATCTAGAGTAGACTCAATGCCAAGAAATGCCTTTTATCTCCTGCCCAGAGAACAACGTATTTGGGGGTTCGATCATAATGCGGGCACAGCTGTTTCCTGCATGTGTCGAAATTATTCTAAACACCCTTAAGAACAGGGCTTGACATTAACTTGCTCACCAGCCACTGTGGCTAGTGGTTGTCCAAAATTACTAGCCATTTAGCATTTTCACTGGCCATTTTGTTGTTGGATAAATTATATGGTATTTTATATGACTAAAGTTACTGCCTACTTAAGTTTATTTACATTGATTTCCAGGTCATTTTTTTCCTATTTAAAGGGCATTTTTCCCTAACTGTATTAAATGCATGCATTATGTTTCATTTCAAATTCTTATATTTTATTAATAATTTCACTTAATTTAATAAGACACTGTAGGGTTGTTACCAATCAAATGAAATCGGTATTAACAAACTGATCTTTCCACAGCAGAAGAAACAGAAGCGGCTGAAGTGGCATTTAGATGCATTTACACATTTAATGAAGCTAAAATGTAGCATGAAAGCATTTACATTGCAAAATTGCAACAGTATAAATAATGTTATGAAACATTAAAATCTTTTGTTTAAAATCTTTATTATTGTTATTATATAAAAATATGAAATGTTGGGGAAAAAATTAAAACTACTTTTAAATATGAAAGTAAACTGCCAGTAGGTGGGAGCAAGTGGCTTACTCTTAATGAATGAGTCAATGAGTCATGCCTTCAAACATTCATTCAGATGGCTGATTCATTCAAGAATGAAGCAAGTGCCTGTCTTAATGAATGGACCACTGAATCATTTGATTCAAATGATTCATTCAGAAACGTGAATCATTCAGTAACAAAACACTGTTGTGTTGCTCAGAGATGTGTGACTGTTCTTGATCTTTGTTTTGAACTATTGTCGTTAACCAAATCAAGCAAAAACAGTAAACACTGACAATATTGTACTAAAATGAATATTAACTATTCATTTGAACTCTTGTATAAAATCAATGTCAAATGTGCAATTGTGGTTTTCAGGGAAAATGGCATTCTCTTGGTCGTGTCATGTTGCTTAACTAGGCTATATGTTACAAATATAAAAAAAACATTTTTACTACAGTATGTTTCTTCTGTGTGCAGTTGTGTTAATTTGTTTTGATTTCTCCACAACACTGTTTTACACACAGACAGGCTGCCCTATCCCCAACTGGTGTGACCTCAATACTGTCAATACATTATCCATTATCAACTGCTGTTTATACCAAATGTAATAAAATCAGAATCTTTCTTGCCCAAATTTTGGTGCTTCCCCAATTAGAAGTTTTAATCAGATTAGTTGTCCAGTCGGGCAAGTAAAGTTCTCATTCACATGCCTCTTCAAAAAATCCACTTGTCCTAGACAAGCATTAATGTCGAGCTCTGTTATAAAATTCAACTGGCTAGTGGGAACATTTGGCGGGTTGGCGGGTGTTAATGTCAACCCCTGCTTAAGAATATCAGGTTATGGCAGAAAGTTACTAACCATTTCAGTTGTGGGGGGGATTTCATCCAAGAGCTAATCACCAGGAGCAGATAAAAGTTATGTGCTGGGGCCTTCATACCCTTTCTTATCTTCTTCGCAAGATGATAACGACAGACACTTCCCTCACAGGCTGGGGTGCGGTCTTAGATGGCCAGCCCAAGGGATCTGGAGAGGTCATCTTCTCAATTAGCACATTAAAATGATCTTAAAATTTTAAGTTCAGTCAACTCAAAAAAAGTTCATTCAACTTGAAATGTTAAATTATACTAAGTGACAACTTAGATATTTGAGTTGAATCAACTTCAAATTTTAAGGCAGCTGGGTTACTTACCCATCTGTTAAGTTTAGCAAACACAAATATCTAAGTTGTTACTTAGTACAACTTAACATTTCAAGTTGAATAAACTTATTTTAAACTTAAAATTTTAAGGCATCAGTGTAACTAATTATTTTAAGCTGACTCAACAAATTGCGTTATTTATTTTTTACAGTGTAGAAAGAACCCTCAGAGTCTATGTAAATGGTAGCCATTTCAGCTTGTCATGCTCTGATTGACTGATAAGGTCTCTGCAGGAAAGCACCCTCTAGTCGCCCTTCATTTGTGGAGCTTAGCAGTTGAGGCCACCTGCCAGAGCAACAGTCTCTTCAAGGGACTTAGCTGTAGTGCTTGAGGGTCTGGTTGGGAAAACTTTTTAGCCACTAAAGTCACACCTGTCAAATTTCTGACTTTGAAAATGTTTCTTCTAACAGCTATTACTTCTCTAAAGAGAAACTGGGATTTGCAGGCTCTGTCAGTCTGTTAATTCTGCTTAGACTTTGCCCCTGAACAAGTCAAAGCTATTTTGCACCTTCACCCTAATTATCTTCCGAAAAGTTCCATTCTCGACCATGCATCTAGTCGTTCTTAAAGCCTTCTGCCCTCCACCATTCACAACGCTGGAGCAAGAAAATCTTTACTTACTTTGTTCAGTGCTCCTTAGATTAATGTCCCCTGCACCAGTCAGTGGCATAAGTCGGAGGAGCTCTTCATATGCCATACGCTGAAGACAAAGGATACAAAAGCTCCCTTGGACGAATCAGTGGCTGCCCATCTCTGCCCGCCCACTGCCATTGGTTGGAAGGCTAGAGCTTCCCACCTGTCCAAGGACTACGTCCTACACTCAGAGGTAATGAATTTGCTGGAAAAGGGTGCTGTGGAAGTAGTTCATCCAGCCCAGAGCAAGTCAGGATTCTACAGCCGTTACTTCCTCGTCCCCAAGAAGGATGGAGGCCTGCGACCCATCCTCGATCTGAGACTTGAATCAGTCCCTCATGAAACGGCCGTTCAAGATGATCACATTGAAGCAGATCCTCTCACACATACACCCAGGGGACAGGTTCTTTTCTCTGGATCTGAAGGACGCTTACTTTCACATCCAGATAGCCCCCTATACAGCGGCTCGCGGCCTCATTCAAAATTGGAGCCTCTCACCCCCTCAAAACGTTTCAGAAAATGCTAGGCCTTATGGCCTCAGCATCCCCAGTGCTAAAGTTAGGCCTGGTTCGTATGCGGCCCCTTCAGTATTGGCTGAAACCACGGGTTCCATCTCATGCGTGGCGTCACGGATGCTTGCGTATCAGGGTGGACCAGGCCTGTGTAGAAGCCCTGACCCCCTGGAATAACTCGCAATGGATGGAGAGGGGTGTGCCCCTGGGTATGGTCTGCAGGAGGAAAGTGGTCACAACAGATGCTTCCAACACGGGTTGGGGAGCTCTGTACGATGGCATATCAGCTTTCGGCCTTTGGACAAAAGCACAGGCAGGGGTTCACATCAACTGCCTAGAGATGCTGGCAGTGTGTCGAGCCCTTCAGTTCTTCTTGCCAGATCTGAAAGGACACCATGTGCTGGTCAGCATGACGGTGGTGTCCTATATAAATCGCCAGGGGGGACTTTCCTCCAAGCGCCACTTCACTCTAGTGGAGGGCCTACTGGAGTGGGCTCAGCTCAACCTTTGTTCACTAAGGGCAACGCATGTACCAGGCAGACTAAACCATGGTGCGGATATGCTATCACGAAGCAGCGTCCCCTCTGGTGAGTGGACGCTTCATCCATGGGCGGTCCAGATGATCTGGGAGATCTTTGGCAAGGCGGAGGTCAACCTCTTCACCTCAGAAGACAACTCTCATTGCCCAATGTACTATTCGAAGGACAGGGACACGTCTACAAGACGCCTCTATGCTCTTAAGTGGTCTGTCTTTTCTGCCTGGTGCTCAAGACCCAGTCTCCTGTGACATATCGGTGATATTGTCTTTTCTACAAGAACTGTTGGATAAGGGACGCTCCTCTTCCACGCTTAAGGTCTATGTGGCTGCTATAACGGCTTCTCATGCCCCGATAGCAGGCCAGTCAGTAAGCAGGAACAACTTGGTTGTTCAATTCTTGAAGGGATACAGGAGGTTGAACCCTCCTCGTCCCCTCACTATCCCTACTTGGGACCTCTCTATGGTCTTGAGGCCCTCCTTTCGAACCATTACTGGGTTTGGGACTTCGACCCCTGACATTTAAAGCTGCTCTGCTGCTGGCTTTAGCGTCAGTCAAGCGAATGAGAGATTTACAGGCACTCTCTGTAAACCCCTCCTGTCTTGAGTTCAGACCAGGCGACTCTAAAGTCATCCTGAAACCGAGACATGGATATGTACCTAAAGTGCCCCCTACTCCTTTTCGGCACAGGTAATTATGCTTTCTGCACTCCCTTCCTCAGAGGAGGATCAGGAGTTGAATTTACTCTGCCCGGTCAGGGCATTAAAGATGTACATAGAGCGGTCCGCCTCCTTCAGGCAGTCAGAACAGCTCTTTGTTTGCTTCGGTGGGCGCAATAAAGGACATCCGGTCACGAAGCAGAGACTTTCTAGATGGATAGTCGACGCTATTATGCTAGCTTACTCCTCTTTGGGTTTGCGATGTCCCATCGGAGTATGTGCCCACTCCACCAGAGGCGGATCTAGCGGTGTATCCATTGTAGAAATTTGTGCGGCGGCCAGCTGGGCCTCGCCGTCCACCTTCACTAGGTTCTACAACCTGAAAGTCCCTGCCCTACAGGCGAGGGTCCTTTCTGCGTAATGGAGCTAGTTCTGTGCATGAGTGAGTTAGTATGTCTGCCTAAACCATGAGAGCGACTTCAGGCTGTATTGATTTTTGCTGTACTCTAGGCCCCCAAAGGATGCCTGGGCAGAAGTCTATTAGTCGTTCCTCTACCATGGCATAGCGTGTATGGAACGGTTCAAATAGCGTCTTGCAAAACAGTACGAGTGTAGTATCGAAAGGGAACGTACTCGGTTACTGTTGTAACCTCAGTTCCCTGGGATACGGGAACGAGTACTGCGTTACTGGCCGTGCCATGTCGCTGCACGATTTACTCATCGCTTCAGTCAAAGTAACCTGAGGATCCTATGGCGGAACGGCCCCTTATATAGCCGTATGGCCCCGCCCTTTCTGGTGGGCTTCGGCGGGCTTCGTCGCCATAGGCTCGTGCAGTACAGCTGCCGAGTCATTGGTTCGTTTAGTTTCTCTGCACGATCCAATGTCCGTGCAGTTTTACTGCATTATTAAAAAAGGCTTCAGTCGAGGAGAAAAAAGGACTTTTTCCCATAGCGTCTAACGACACAGTACTCATTCCCGTATCTCAGGGAACCGAGGTTACGACAGTAACCGAGTACGTTTTGTTATATTGTAACGAGGAGGTGTAATGAGGACGTGTGACAATGTAGTTGGAGGATCCACGTGCAGGCTTTATTTTAAAGTCAGACAGGCAGGGTCGAACACCAACAAACAATGTTGTAGCATCTGGACCAATCAGACACACAGTTATTTGTTACATTTAACAAATAATCTTTAAAATCAACAAGCCAGCTATATGTTGGAGTTCTGGAGACAACCCCCAAAAGCAACTAACACCCCAAAAGGGCTCAGTTGCCAGGGCGACCATTTGATAACATGGGATTTATTTAAGGAACGCAAGCAGAGCAACGCTCACTACATTTACCCATAGAAAAGAAATAATGCCCATAGAAGTGGACTCTCCCCTATTCATTCACAGACAAACCCTTCTTTGACCTTCGTATCACACATAGTCCCAGGTCATTGTGTACAGTATTACTGCCTTGTAGCCTAGTAGTATAACTCACCTATGCCATGTTTGGTTTCTTTCAATTCGTATTTTGATGATCTAAAACATGGTGTATGTTATATGTTGATACCTATGCCACATATTAGTGTTTTAAGAATCCTTAATAGTTTTTGCATCAGTTGAATTACATATGCAAAATGCCATGATCACAGACAAAGAGTCATAAACTTTCCCTCCAAAAGTGAAAGTCACCATTGGCTCTTTAACCTCCTGGAGGTGTAGTCTCCAGAGACCTAAAAGGCACTCACACGAGTGATCCCCCGTCCTCTTCTGCTAAATCTTCCGATTGCCACCCATGTGGAGGGACTCACAGGGAGCCTGAGCCAGTGCAGGGCATGCCCAGTGGGCCCGACAGGCCCCAACATATAGAGCTGTGGCTCTCGACCAGAAAGAGTCTACTAATAACACTGGAGTTCATTTTCACTCAACCCTGGAATTCATCCTCTTTGAAATGTCCTCAAACAGACACTTCCCTCTTCCCCAGGTCTTTTTAGTTTCTTCACTCGTCTCACATGAGTGACTCGCCTCAGTCAGTCAGTGGTTCTTTTAGAACCAAAGTGTCACGAGTCTGGCCCTGACCATCGGTCCACTCGCCACCAGAGGTCGCCTTGCCATTACACAGACTGTTGCACTACACCCCGGACTACCTTTCCCATGCTCCACCTTACTCACCGTGCTCACAGCTGCAGCCAATCACGAACAGCATAAATACGAGGCCCTTCCCAGTATTTGGGGCCGAGTATTGTACAGCATTTAGCACTCATCTTGTGTTAGCTGCATTACAGAGCCCTTTCCTAGTTATTTCTTGTGATCTAGTTTTGCCAGTCGTGTCTTGACCATAGCTTTGTTATATTGGATTCCTTCCCTTAGTGAATATACCCTTTGTCTCGTTGTCACGGACTCTGTTTGCCCCTCGTATGAACTCTGCCTGTTTGGAACACCCATTTGCCTTGCCCCTTGGATTACATTCGCCGTTGATCGACCCTCACCTGTTTGTGGAATACTCTTGTGTCTTGCCGTCTGTATACCTGTTTGCCAGTGTTCGACTCAGCCTGTTTAAGACCATGTCTCTATCTAATGTCAATAAAAGCTTGCGTATGAATCCACCTGCTACTCGCCTCGTTCCCTCCGTAACAGAATACAAGGATCCAGCAGCTATTCATGTGGACACTGGCCAGGTATGAACACTGCGTGACTGTTAGTAGCCCTCAAGCAAGTTTTTAGACTTTGCTTTGTTGTCTGTTGGTTCCTTGTTTACTGTGGGTGTCGCGGAGGAGGAACGCGACTACATGGTAATGGCGGTCGCAAAGTTTAGTCAGCCGCGAACCCCGGGACATTCTGCTATGTTGATCGCTACTCCAGTGATTAAACCCGCTCGTGAAAAGGCGGCCACGCTCACATAAGCGGAGCCCGTTCACAAAATGGCGGCGACAACAATGCTCCATCATGTCACTGCTGCCATCCCTGAGTCATGTAAAGTTACAGCTGTGTTTCCTGAGTCAAGTCAAGTCCGAGTTGCTCTTTCTGAGTAAAATTACAGCCGTGTTTCCTGAGGCAAGTCAAGTCTGAGCCGCTCTTTCTGAGTCAAGTTACAGCTGTTGTTTCTGAGTCAAGTAAAGTCAGAGCTGCTCTTCATGAGCCAAGTCAAGCCACAGCAGATCTTCATGAGCCAAGTCAAGTTGCAGCTGATCTTCATGAGCCAAGTCACGTCTCAGCTGAGCTTCATGAGTCAAGTCACGTCTCAACTGATTGTCCAGAGCCTCGTCACGTCTGACCTCCCAGAGCCTAGTCACGTCTGACCTCCCTGAGCCTCATCATGTGACGTCTGACCTCCCAGAGCCTCGTCAGGTCATGTCTGACCTCCCAGAGTCTTGCCATGTTATGTCAGTCATCCCAAGGCCAAGTCCTGTTGCTGTCATATTGCCGCAACCCTCCACAGTCCTGCCTAGAGAATCTGTCATTAAGCATCTGAGGTTGGCATTCAGCGTGGAGGACCCACTGCTGGTGTCGGCTCGTGCTGCTGGTATCCCTAAACCAGCACTCACCAACCGTTCTGTCTTTGAACTCTGTCCCCTGTCGGTAGCGCTTCCCATAATGGGGATCGCTATTGGATGTGTCTGGGCTGTGTTCACTACCGCAGAAACTCCAGAGCCATCGACGCCCCCGGAAGGATCGCCAGAGCTGGCAGCTGAGGCTGTAGAACCTCTTGGGGTGGAATCGTTCACTTCAGCTCTGGTCCCGGTAGTGGTGCCCACTTCTGAACTCTTGTTCTGTCCTGTTCCGGTCATGGAGGCCGCCAGTGAACTCTCTGCCCGTCCTGTCACGGCTATGGAGGCCGTCAGTGAACTCTCTGACTGTTCCACTGTGTCTCTATTCTGTGTTTCAGATCTGCCTGCTCTGCCCTGGTGGGCTCCTGCTCTGTCTGCTCCACCCTGGTGGGCTCCTGCTGCTCTGCCCTGAAGGCCCTTCCCACAATTCGGGGCCAAGTATTGTACAGCGTTTAGCACTCATCTTGTGTTAGTTGCATTACGGAGCCCTTTCCTAGTTATTTCTTGTGATCTAGTTTTGTCATTCGTGTCTTGACCCTAGCTTCGTTATATTGGATTCTTGCCCTTCGTGGATTTACCCTTTGTCTCGTCGTCACAGACTCTGTTCGCCCCTCGTATGGACTCAAGCCTGCCTGTTTGAATTACCCGTTTGCCTCGCCCCTTGGATTGTGTTCACCGTTGATCAACCCTCGCCTGTTTAGATTAGTTATGTGTTAGTCCTTTGTTAAAAAAAACTTATGTGCACAAATGACTTGAGTTTTGATTCTGATTCTGCCTTGTAAATTAATGTCCCTTTACGATTTCAATTCAAGCTACATGCTCTAATGCAATAGTACTTTAAGAAAGTTATTTCCTGTGGCCAAAGAAATATAATTTGTTAGAGCTGATATGAAATTATACTGAATGTTCGTTGGACGAACAGATTAGTTGATGGAAAATTAATTCTGCTACAGTTACTACTAATTCGCTACAATACCATCCAAGGCAAAGACAAAAGAGTAATCCAAAAAAAAAAGGCAAGAGTCAGGGCAGGCAGCAAACAAAAAAAAACAGATAACCATTCCAAAGATCAAAACAGGCAAGGAAACACGGAAGCTAGGAATGGCTAAGAATGCAGTAACATGTACAAACAATGCACATTAATGAGGGGGTGAAGGGGTGCAACGTTAACCGGAAACTCCTGAGCTGTAAAAAGTAGAACACGGACCCGTGGTATTCCCCATATCTGGTCAGTAGTACTCCCAGATTCATCCGGAAATCTGCAGTGTTTACAGGAGTATACTGGTCCGTATACCCCTTTTTTAATGCAATGACCCCTATGGCTACAGGGGGGTCCTCAGTCCTGTCGGGCACACCTCTGTCCTTTGTCATATCAGTTTCACCTCAGTCCTGGGTACTCTGCCTCCGCCTACGAAGCTTGTTGCCAAGGCATCGCCTAGGTCTCCGGAACCAGCGATGTCGCTCAGTGCCATAGGTTCTCTGTCTGCACTGGTGGGTCCATCAGCCTCATCTCCATTGGTCGTCGCCCAGCTGTCTTTAGCCTCTACAGCACCTTGGATCCTCCCTCCCTCGACTCTGCTGTGGGCTAACGGAAGTTCTGGGTCTGTGCCACCGGATTTCCTCCATCTTCGCCGCAGGGGTTTTATTGTCTTCTTGCCACCAGCCCTTCATCATTGCTTCACCTGCCTTCCAACCCCCTCCAAACCTCAGTTCAACTGTTGTTCTGTTACGGCGCATAGTCGCACCTTGCTGGAGGGGGGAGTAATGTCACAGTTATGTTTTAGTATGTTTTTCATCAGTTTCCAATTTCCTTTGTCTATGTTGCCTGCTCATCATTTGTAATCATTAGTGGTCAGCTATGTTTGATTAAAAGAGATGTTCACTTCCATAACAAAAATGTACAGATAATGTACTCACCCCCTTGTCATCCACAATGTTCATGTCTTTCTTCAGTTGTAAAGAAATTATGTTTTTTAAGGAAAACATTTCAGGATTTTTCTCCATATACTGGACCTCAATGGTGCCCCGGTTTTGAACGTCCAAAATGCAGTTTAAATGCAGCTTCAAAGGGCTCTAAACGATCCCACCCAAGGAAGAAGGGTCTTACCTAGCGAAACGATCATTTATTTTTATTTTATTTCAATTTATATACTTTTAAACCTTAAACGCTCGACTTGTCTTGTCTGCCTGAACTCTGTTTTTTCTGGTTCATGACAGTTAGCGTATGTCAAAAAACTCTCATCTCATTTTCTCCTCCAACTTCAAAATCGTCGTACATCTCTGTTTTACCTTTTTTTGTAAAGGACGTTTGATCTTTTTTGCATGTTCACTTTGTAAACACTGGGTCGGTACTTCTGCACTGATGTAGGATGGTTTTAAAGTTGGTGAAGAAAATGTGATGGGAGTTTTTCAGCATACCCTAGCCGGAAAAAAATGGAGTTCAGGCAAACGAGAGAAGACAAGCAATTAACGTTAAAAAGTATATAAATTGTCTTTTTTATTTTAGAAAATATTATGTAAAACCTCTGAAAAGTTCGCCCAGTAGGGTGATATCAGTAATGAGAACTGCACAGTGATCCACATGTATAAGACGTCTGTTCATTGATTGTTTTGTTAATTAAAAACCCAGTGAGAGACTGACTGCCCGCTTCCTTTCTTTGACATGGTATCAGAAGTGACCAAGTAAGGAGAGAACTTCATATGAAAGAGGCTATAAAATGCCATATATAAAATGCCAGGGAAATGGCCGTCATGGCGACAGCATTTTGTGCAATACAGGATGGCAACCAAGCTCACGGAAGAGGATGGGGGCAGTCCAAGTGAGTATGTTAAGTTAAGCGATGGGCAATGAGGCGGAAAATATTTACAAGTCATTCGTTTTCAAAGAGAGAGTCAAGATGATTTTGAGACTGTTTTGAAGAAATTTGACGACTATTTTGTACCACAGACCAACAGCATACACGAGAGGGTGCAGTTTCACCAGCGAATTCAACAACCAGGGGAAACAGCAGAGACATTTATCCGCGCATTGTACGAGTTGTCGGAAAACTGTGATTTTGGCGCCAGCAGAAACAAGAACATCAGAGACAGATTAGTTGTAGGAATAAGAGACAACGACCTTTCAAAAAGGCTTCGACTAATTAAAGACCTCACATTGGATGTTGTGGTACAAATGGTAAGACAAGCATTGGAGATTACTCACCAGGTCAGTCAGCAGGGGGACCCCACATGCAGCGCTCAAGAGGTAAAGCGTCCCAAGCGACAGGCTGAAGGAGGTCGCTACAGGTCAGAGTACAATCGAGAGCATCAATCTGGGAATAGAATGAAAGTGAGGATAAATGCGGATGATGCGGCAAAACAAAACACAGAGAGAGAGAAAAATGTCCAGCTTTAGGAGCAGAATGCAGGAGATGTCACAAAAAAGGTCACTGGGAACGCATGTGCAAAACTAAGCTAGTTCATGTCATGAGAGAGAAAAGATAAACGGACTCGTTTTACCTTGGATCTGTACATCAGACTGGGAAAGGCAGTATAGAAACATGAACTGTCAGTCTGACACTTGGAAACACACCAGTAATGTCCAAAATAGATAGTGGAGCAGACGTGACAGTGATTAGTGAAAAGACATTCGAAAACTTGAGAAAAGAGAACTGAGCAAAGTCGTTCTCAATAGTCGAAGGGGGGGGAGCTAAATTGCGTGGGACAATTTAGAAGCAGCATAAGAAGACAGTATGAACTCACTATGTACGTTGTAAAGGGGCCAACAGTAAATAATCTCCTCAGTGGAAGAGCTGCGAAAGAAATGGGTCAGGTCAAACGAATAGAAGAGGTCGGTACAGCCTTCAGGGACCACGGAATACTATAGACTGAGCCGGTTAAAATACAACTAAAAGAAGGAGCAGAACCGTATGCTGTTAATACGGCCCATCGAGTCCCGTTGCTTCAAAAAGTGAAGGAAGAATTGGGAAGGATGGAAGGGAGTGAAGTGATTGAGAAAGTAACAGGTGCAAAAGTGTTCACATCGCTAGATGTCGCAGGTGGCTTTTGGCAAATACCGTTGCACCCAGAGAGTAGCTGGTTAATGACTTTCATCACGCCATTTGCTAAATATTGTTTTAAAAGACTTCCTTTTGGCATCAGCATCGCACCTGATCAGCGGAAAATGCAAGAGCTGCTGACAGGCCTAGAGGGAGTTCAAGTGTATAGAGCGTCCATGCAGGAACATGACATATGACTGAAGCGTGTAATGGAAACAATAGAACTAGCAGGACTGAAACTAAACAAAGATAAATGTGTGTTCCGACATTTCCTGGGTCAAGTAGTCGATGAGAATGGAGTCAGGGCAGACCCCGAGAAAGTCAAAGCCATTGCAAAACTCAAAGCCCCAAAGAACGTGCACAAACTAAATAGAGTGCTGGGGATGATTAATTATATGGGGAAATACATACCCCATCTGGCAACTCTTGGAGGTCCACTATACGAACTCCTCTGAAAAAAGCATGCATTTAGCCACTTAAAGGAGGCGCGCATGTCGTCACCGGTATTGTCATTTTACGCTGCAGAGAAGCCGACAGCTGTATTTGATGATGGCAGCAGTTATGGTTTGGGGGGGTGCTCCTCCAACAACACGGAAACTGCTGGAAACCGGTCGCATACTGCTTGCGAAAACTGATCAGTGCGGTATGCAGGTACGCGTAGATTGAGAAGGAGTGTCTTGTGGGGGTTTGGGTTTGCGAACGTTTCAGCAAATACCTGAGCGGGATGGAGCGTTTCAAACTCTTCACAGATCACAAGCCGCTGGTCCCGTTGATAAACAGCAAAGATTTGGACAATGTGCCAATTAGATGCCAGAGACTTTTACTCAGACTAATGAGACTCATTGTAACAGCGGAGTACACTCCTGGTAAAACACTTGTGATAGTGGGCACATTATCACAGGGCCCACAAAGTGGCACCATGGGCAGCACCACTGAATCAGATGTAAGTTGCCTGTTAACGGCATCGTGGGAAATTTTCCCGCATCACAAAGTAAAATAAATGCAATTCGTGAAGCAACGCAAAAAGATGAAAACTTGCAGAAAGTAAAACAACTAATCAAAACTGGATGGCCTGCACATGTTCTAGAGGTACACCCCTCGATAAGAGACTTTCATGCATTAAGTAGCAAATTGTCGAAGACTGATGGCTTGCTTACTCTGGGAAACTGTATCATCATTCCAGAGTCCCTACAACGAGAAACAGTATTTAGGCCACCAGGGCTTGACCAAATACAGATAGAGAGCACAGACATCTGTGGGGTGGCCAGGACTGTCTTCGGAGCAAAAACAGAAAATTGAAATGTGTAAATTCTGCTGCGAGCATAAAAAGACACTAAGAAAACAGACCATGGCGCGGATCTGTGTGAGTGCAAAGGGAAACATTATCTTTACTCTCGGATTATTGTTCCAGGTATTTGGAAATCCTGCACTTATGGAACACCATAGCCGAACAAGTTGCCATCAAGCTCAAAGCAGCAATTGCACGATTCGGTATTTTTGAAGTGGTCATGGCTGCTGCTAAGCAACAGCATGCTTTCTATATTAATAGGAGGCATGGAGTCAAAGACTTGCCCCAGTAAAAGCCAAGGCGATCCGGTCCTTGTCAAGTTGGATGGGAAAAACTGTGGAAAACTCCAGCGACGGTTGTGGAACAAAGTACAACGGAGCGCTCCTACATGCTCCATAGCCCCGAAGGCACCTACAACTCATTCCATCTGTGGCCTGTGAAGAAGCCGAAACAACAGCAGACTCAGAAACAAAGACTGGAGGTGAACTTCTCCTATAATTATCTCATTTGGTTTGCTATTTTAGTTGTGCCTTCATTGCCAGTCTCTGTCTAGTCACTGTTATGATAAGTTGTGTGTACTATCACCTCTCTGCCTGCTTTTGGAGTTATTATTAAAATTTGAGTGTTTAAAACTTGATCCTTCTGTCTTTGTCTTCCTGCCTGTTACACACCGTTACACACATTAATTCTGGGGACATCTGAGATATATATCACATCCTGTAAAAAGGGACTTCTTTTTAAGATTTTCTGATTTCAAGGTGTTACGGAGTGCCCGTGAACCCCACTAGAGGGCACTCCAATATGAACTCTCTTTTGCTTTATGTTCACTCAACCTACCTTGTTTCACTCTTGTTTGTGTGTCAGGTTCTAATTGGTTCCATTGTTCCATGTGTCTGTTTCCCATTGGTTAGTTTTGTCATGTGACCCCTTGTGTTTGATATAAAAGGCCACTCCTTCCCCCCTGTGTTTGCTGATTGTTGTTTAGCCTTTATCATTTAGCGTTAATCTTGTTCCTTGTTTTATTCCTAGTCTTGCCCTTGTGTTTATTTGATCCTGGACTGTTTTTGCATTTATTTAACCTTGCCGCCTGCCCTGACCATTTTGCTTGTTATTTCGGATTACGCTTTGGATTCTTCTCTGTTGTTCCTGTTTGCCGTCTCTGACCCTGCCTGTTCAACCACGTCCTTCAATAAAGCTTGCACCTGGATCCACCTCAGACTCCCTCCGTTACAGAACAATCAGCCACCCAGATCCAGCAGCTTTATCCCACCACCAGCGCAAACATGGACCCAGTCATCAGTTTCGCCCTCAGGGCTCAAGGTAATCGGTCCCTCGAGGACCACATCCAGGATTTTCCTGATGGATTTATTTTCCCATGGACTAAATGAACCCATACGAACCATGCTTATAGTTAGTGGTCCTCGAGGGTCACTTATTGAGTTTTTGGACTTTGCTCTGCTGCTCACTGGCTCCTCTTTCACTGTGGGATCTGTTGAGGAGTCAGCTGACAGAACTCAAGTCACAGCCGATCTTTCTGAGCCACGTCACCTCACAACCGACTAT